>JAOYMZ010025408.1:0-17548 GCA_025802335.1 Pinguicula primuliflora | reverse complement strand
CCTATTTAAATGTTCTAAACTCAAGAGCTAAATATAAACCCAAGGCTAAACCCTAAAAACCCAAGGGCTAAACCGTGGTTGTGTCTCGACCGTTGGATGCAGATCCAACGACCGAGGATGCATATTTGGCACGGTAGGGTGCCGAATGACACCCTACTATTTGACATTTGAAAATTTGTGCTATTAGTTTGCGCCCGACCTACCCCCCCCAAAAAAGTTAGAGCCCCTTCGGATTAATTTTTCGGATCATCATATGGATACTACATCCAAATAGAGGTTAGAGATGGAGTCTACTAAATTAAATGACTAGTCAAAAAATATCTTGCTCGGACTTGTCCAAAAACTGCATTGTAAAGTTATATATTTTTCAGCAATACAAATTTTACCTACAAAAAAAAATGCCCAGCACCCCTAATTCGCTCCCAAAAAATCCTCTCATACATACAAAGGTAATTGAGTGGAAAGAAGAATTTAAGTGTATTTACATAATAATTCATATTTTAATGAGAATGAAAAAAGTAAATAAAAATTATTGTTATGTCAATAAATAATAATGATTGATTGACATGAACACTATGACCCCATGAATTTGATTTTGATCGTGTGGGATACGATCGAGTCGGTTTGTGATTTTGTTTTTTATAATGTCACGTGAAGATGAGAAAAAAAATAAACTTGTTTAAAGGAAAAGTTCTTAATTTTGAACATGATTATGTATCTTCAAACTCTCTTAATGATGTCACACATTACTTTTAATAAATGTGCATATTATATCAATTAGTTATTGTTACTACTTCAAAAGAAGTGATATTTGTATATCAGTTTTTTTGATTATATTGCTATGACTGTAAATATGGCTGGATCTTCATGGAAAAGAAGCTATGATTGTGATCAGCTACTTCGCCTATCTGAGTTTTATCTAGATGATTTTGATATTAGCGAGAAGTTTGACTTAAAAAGCAAACTAAATCAATATATTGATAAAATGAGATCAAAACATGATGGAGCACCTTTTTACTGCTTGATAGTGTTGGAGACCTTGCAATGAAGATGATCCAACATAAATATCATACAAACGTGAATCAATCATTTGGTTTATCGTCTTATTGAGTTGGTACTAGTTTTTCATAAATAGATAGTGATATTTTTCCCGTATAAATAATGAAGCAATTTAACGACGATTTCAAAGAATGGCGACTTGACAATTTCAGCTAACGTCGATCGAGCAATTGCATAGCAAACATTGTATTTCGTGTACACGTGATATTTAAAATTAAGTACATTTTATAACCTTGTTTGCTCATTTTATATTAAGCTCCATTTTTTCATAACTTTCAAATGGGCACCACCGATCGTCAATTCCTGAATCCGTCCCTGCTTTAGAAGAAAGCATCTACATAGCTATGGGGGTGTTTGGATTTCCATAAGAAAGCATCGGCGTAGCTACGGGGTGCTTGGGAGCTTAAACACCCCAGCCAAAGACAAAAAAAATCATTTATATATATATATATATACAAAAATTAAGTTGTATGCATAGTTGGACTTCGGTCATTACAATTGATAATAAAAATTGGAAAATAAATAATGGGTTTTAAAAATTTAGAATTAATGATGATTTTTTGACAAATTACATGGTGTAGTACAGATAAATATTTTCTCAAGAATAGATAATAAATTTATTTTGCAACTATTTTAAATAATGATGAGTAAAAGATTTCTACTACCGCTGATCGAGCAATCAAACAATAAGAATTGTATATCACATGTAACATTTAAAATTAGGTATATTTTATAAATATTTTTTGTGCATTTTATGTTGACTCTATTTTCTTACAATTTTCAAGTGAGCAACTACCGTCTTCATATTCTAGATTCGCCCCTGAAAGAAAGACATTCTGATAGATTAATTCATGAACTTTATGTGTCACGTATATGCTTAATTATGAAAAAAACTATCGCGCACACAGTCAAAGCAAGACAATGATGAACACTCAAGTTGGACATGAGACGTCTAAGTCTTAGTTCAATGAAGATAATGACCTAAATAATACCCGGGGTCTCGGCACACAAATGAAGAGAAAGGATATTAGGGACATTGTGAGGAAAAATCAGGTTGATTTTCTATTTATTCAGGAGCCGAAGCGTGAAAACTTAGACATGAGGAAATGTTCTAGACTATGGTCACAAGATAACTTTGATTGGTTTGTGAAAGGATCTAACGGACGTTCTGGGGGTATCTTAAGTATGTGGAACACCGATGTATTTCAGGTAATATCAACGCATATTGGTGATGGATTAGTATATATCTGGAATGTATGGTAGCAATCTACTTGTAAATATCATCAACATATATGCCTCATCTGCTGCTGATGAAAAGAGAGCATTGTGGGCTAGAATTGTAGCTCTTATACAAAGTAAGCCTCTGGAGAGATGGTGTGTAGCGGGAGACTTTAATGCCGTGAGAAGTACAGAGGAGAGATAGGGTTGGCCCAACCGGTAACATGGGAGATGGTTGATTTTCATGAGTTTATACTTGATGCAAAGTTGGAAGACCTACCTCTAAACAACGAAGGTTCTCATGCTATTCTAGGCGAGGTTCATGTAGCAGGTTAGACCGTTTTTTATTGTCGTAGGAATGGATACGTACTTGGCCTGGGCTTTATCAGTATGCTCTAGATCATTCTCTCTCTAATCATTGCCCAATCTTACTCAAAACGGAGGACATAAACCGGGGTCCAATGGCACTAAATTTACTAAATTGTTGGAATGAGCATGAAGGATTCACAGACTTTGTCATTCTAGAGTGGATTGCACTAGAGATTACTGGTTACAGTATGCTACGTCTTATGAGGAACAAGCTGGGTGGATGGAATAAAAATGTATTTGGTCATGTAGCTAGAAAGATTGTTGCTTTGAAACGGGAGCTTGCTTCTTTTGATCTCAAGGAAGAATTGCAAATCTTATCTGAAGAAGGACAAGACTAGAAGCGAATATGTTAGCTAAACTTTCAGAAAGCCTTACTTGATCAAGAGAAAATCAATGCACAAAAATTCAAAATCACTTGGATAAGAGAAGGGAATGGTAATTCAAGATATTTTCACTCTAGACTAATGATGAACATGAGAAGAAATACAATTAGAGGATTGGAGATAGATGGAACTTGGAGAGGGGAGGTACCAGAAGTGAAACAAGGTTGTAAAAGACTTCTTTACAAAACAATACACACCAAAGCGTCATTGTAGGCTCTTGCTGAATATTCCTGCTGAAAGGCAGATCACACATGTGGAAAATCAGGAACTTACTACAATTTTCACTGAGGAGGAGATAAGATTGGCGGTCTGGAAGTGTGCACCAAAGAAAAGTCCAGGGCCAGATGGATTCAATTTCTTCTTCATTCAAAAGCATTGGAATGTGTTGAAGGAAGATTTTACCCGCTTTATACAAGAATTCTACAGGATGGGGAAATTAATGAGAGGTTTTAATTCGATATGGATTACTCTAGTTCCGAAGTTGCTGAATCCCACAACATTGAATCATTATCGACCTATCTTGCTCATTGGCTGTGGGTATAAGATCATGTCCTCTCTTCAAGACTAAAACAAGTTATCGGTAAGGTAATATCCAGGAAACGGTCAGGCTTCATCAAGGGCAGACAAATACTTGACGGAGGGCTTATAGCAAATGAAGTCATACATTCTTATAAAGGGAGTAAGAAACCTCTCTTGCTGTTCAAAATAGACTTCAACAAAGCCTTTGATTCAGTCAATTGGACCTTCATGGAAAGAATGCTTGAGTTGTTAGAATTTTGTGAAAAATAGAGGCGTTGGATGAAAGAATGTGTTACAACTGCCCGTGCTGCTATTTTGGTTAATGGTTCTAGTCCTGGTGAGTTTGAACTGAAAAAGGGACTCAGGAAGGTTTGTCCCCCCTGCTGTTCACCATCATCACTGAAGAATTGACCATGATGTTGAGGAAAGTTACAGAGTTGGGTATAATGAAAGGAGCTGATATGATAAATCTGCTAATAACTCACCTATAATATGCGGATGACACACTTTTGATCGCTAAAGGGAGTGAAAGAAATGTTATGACCATGAAAGGAGTGCTGATTATATTTGAACTACTCTCTGGTCTATCTAAACCAAACCGAACACAATATACCAGTAAATCCCTCCCTTAGGCAGGGTCTGGGGATGGTAGGATGTACGCAATCATATTCTCACCCCTCAACAGGATGAAAAGATTGTTTTCGTGGAGTTCTCCAGCTCGATAACTCTCTCGTCTATCTATCAACTTCATCAAAAGTCAGATTTTTGGAATCAATATCCATGAACAACAGCTCTCACTTTATGCAACAAAACTCGGATCTCTGAAAGGAAATCTACCCTTTCATTATCTGGGACTTCCGATTGGGGATAGGCCAGGTCGAGCCAGAATGTGGGATAATCTATTCCACCAAATGGACAACCGTCTCAATAAATGGGAGCACAAATATCTGAAATTTTCAGGAAGGTTAACTTTAGTTAAATCAACCCTAACATCTATCATTATTTACTACCTCTCACTCTTTTATGCTCCTGTACAGGTGATCAAGAAACTCACAAGAATGATCTCATGATTTCTATGGCAGAAAAATTCACATCAACAGTGTCCTATCTACTGGATAAAATGGGATCATCTATGCTTGGAGATCAAGGAAGGTGGAGCAGGAATTAAGGATTTGAGAATCCTTAACATTGCTCTCCTATCTAAATGGACTTGGCGGCTACAAACGGAATCCGACAGCTTATGGAGGGATGTCATATTAGCTAAGTATTTTCATCCTGAAGATCACATGACTAACTTATGCTTAATTTCATGGCCAGATATAACCTCTAAATTGTGGCGGGATATCTGGAATGTGGCAGCCATAGAGGGGTGGTATAACAATCACATGAGATTTATTTCAAACTCGGGTGGAGTAGCGCTGTTTTGGAGATCTAGTTGGATCGGAGAAAGGACACTAGTAACCCGTTGCAGTGACATACACAGGCTCAGTTCAGCCAAAAGCATTTCAACTCAAGAAATGTCACAAACGGGGAGTAATCCATAGATTTTTACTAACTGTTTGTCCCTTAGGCATCAGCTCAAGTCCGGGAACAGGATAGGCTAACTATATTGTTTGAACTAGTTGAAGGCTCATGGCTATAGGGGGAAGAAGCTAATTGCTGGCAATGGCCAGGACACCCAACAGGACAATTCTCTGTTGCTTCAGCATATGCGATACTCCAGCAAGATCAAGCGGGACAATCTAGCCAGGAAATGAGATACCTGGTGCAAGCTTGGGGCAGATTTCCACCAAGGAGGGTACAAGTATTCGTTTGGAGAGTTTTACAAGACAGAATAGCGAGTATGGCAAATATTAAGACAAGAGGAATTCGAGTAACTGATGCAGTTGCAAGATGTGTATGGTGTGGATTATCTGAGGAGTCTACGATACATATGCCCTGCACATGTTCACACACTATGGATTTTTGGTTCGAGGCTTGCAGCTGGCTCAGGATAGGCAATCTGCACCAAGCCTCTATAAGGCAGCACTATATGAGCTTTATCCTACAATTCACAGGCAACAGATGGAAAGAACTCGAAAAGGCAGTGTCATAGGCCACAGTGTGGTATTTGTGGAAGGAGCAGAATGTGGTTCGATTCAATGGCAACCATAAGCGATTGGTGGAGAACTCCAACAACAATTTTTCAAACATGACGCCAACCTGAGGATTTTATGGCCTGATGTTTCTATGTTCTTGCTTTTAGTACACTACATATATATACTAGAAGTAGCAGTAGGCATTAGAATAGTTAGCCTAGTTTTTTGGATTTACACTTAGAGTAGATGTGCTTAAATGCTCTGATCGTTGTAACACCTCCTTTTTTATTTTAATACAATCAATTACCTATAAAAAAAGTTGGACATGAGACGCGTGTTTGTATATTCCGTGTGGCAAATGTGGAACACGATGATATTAGCATAGTATGATGTGGGAACTTTATAAAACATTTGTATGCTATTACATATACAAATTTACCTAGTAAAAAGTTGAATAATGTTACATGTGTGCAACACAAAAGTACAGGCCAAAAGTATAACTCATACTTGTCACCACCTGTCGTCGAAATTAGTTGCATCATTGAAAAGGACATGCGTAGGAGATCAAAAGTCTCATGTTCTGGTGCGGTCCCGATGACTTCGTCGCCTAGAATTTCTAGAATCCTTTGACCGCACCGGAACATGAGCTTTTGATCTTTGCCGATGATTGCTAGCTCCATCATTCTGGCCCAGAGGACGTAGTCGTTGCCGTCCAGTTTCGTATCAATGATGACTGGTGGTTCATCCTCTCCTTTGAATTTACTCTCCGTCTGAGATTGTATGTATTGTGCAAACTGTTGGGATAGATATCCCTGGATTTTAGATCAGGAGATTGTAAGATCACCCGCTTTCTCCTTCTCCATAATTCACGGCTTGTTTTTACCGGAAAGATCTACTCAAGGTAGATGACGAACCAGGCTCTAAACCTGCTCCGATACCTATTGAGTGGAAAAATATATACGAAGTTCTTTTCTGTTAGAAGTATGATGAAGAATATGAGAAGGGATGATATGATAAGCCTAAACTTTCATTCATTGATATGGGCTTACTTACAAATGAACAAGTACATGTTATATAAAGAGATGAGAAAAAATGACACACCTCTTGATATTGTCCGCATGCTTTCTTTTCTAGTTCTCTTTTTTTTTTTCTAGTTCTCTAAGTTAAAGAAATCCTGAGGTGAGAGATTTATATATGACTTTTTTGTCATCTTCGTTAATGTCCATCTTCCTTATTGTTTTCTTGTCACTTTCTTTGACCATATCTTCCCGTGAACTTTAAGAGATTTGTGGGCCTAATTCTCAATAAATATATGCACATGAAATGATGTATCAATAAAATATGTTGTCACAATTACAATGACAATTGCAATGCTGGTGGTTGCTACTATACTACACTCTTATTGGTATTCCAGCACATAATATTGCATCCCTAATTCTTCATTTATATGCTAAATAATAAAAGGAGAAGATTGTCATATTGGAAGTTACATAGCTTTAGCTCAGATGAGCTCTAACAAAAGGAGAAGATGTTGCAATTTTTATGGCACCTCATTGAAGCAGGTCTTCCCATTTACAGTATTGCCCCCCTGCTAGTGCTCGATAATACCTGTCCTGGCAGTATACAGGCCTCCCGGCTGTCGCCTCCGCTGCGGCTGCAGCCAAGTCATCATCGGTTTTAACGTCGAGAGGCAAACTTAACAGCTCCTCCTTCCTATAATATTGGAATCGAGACATGGACAAGGTCAAAATGTTGTTGGCATTGCTGTTTTCGAGTTTACACAATACCTTAGATTGAACTTCGTGCCCATCTTTGAAGCAGAGACGTCGGATGAGTTCTCTTGCCGGAGAAATACATTCCGGGCGAAATCCTCCACCGGCGTGGCGAAAATAAATAAGGAGACAGCCGCCACGAGTAGCGCTCCGGTCCCGACAAGGGTCTGTTTCAGCAACTTGATCACCGGTTTGACCTGCACGGTACGAGTATTACTTTCAACGTGTTAAACATTACATGGCTTGATCTCGTTGAATGAATTAAATATGTTGTGATCTTTTTGTACCTTGTAAGATCCCAGAAGTCGATCTCTAGCGAGGATCTGAGGAAACCAGAGTATATAAACAGTCTGATAAATCTACCTGCTTAACGTGCATAATTAACAATGAATTATTGCTGTTATTCTACCTCCGGCGGTTTTACCCACATTTGGCCGTCGTACCATCCGCTTTCTTCGTAAGGTATGACTGCAGATAGAAGCCTGTCCCCAACATAACTCCATCCCTGTCACAATGCATAGATGTGGATGAAGTGTGTTAGACTTTAGCCAAAATGGAAGAGGTTGTTCATTGTTGTGCGGCCCAATCGTGGCACGGCGGCATTGGCCTCACCTATTGTACCAATTCCGCACTGCCATATCGCCACCGATATAATGAGTTACTTCACTACACATACCCCAATCCGGCCAAAACATGAATATATTTGTTGGGAATTGATCAACAAAATACGAGAAGAAGGAAACCGTACCAGGTAAATCCTCAACACAATCAAGGAAACAAGAAAAAGAGTTCCTGTCCCAGCAGCCAGCCCGAACCGTACAGGATCCTGATGTCGTTGAAAAAACTTCATTTGAGGGATTTTTTTCTATGCTATTGAACATGTTCATATAAATTTACACAGAAACCTTTGAAGGGTTAAAGCTCGCTGCGGCAATCGGCACGCCAAGAACAACAAAAGTGAACAGCCACAGACCACCAATGCGCAGGAAGAACGATTGAGGCCCGAGGTCGGCCCACGAGTACAGAGTCTCGTCTTTTAGAGAAGAGTACTCGTTCACCTGTGATTGTATTTGTACTGTGTTAATCATGCCAGCACTATTTCAATTTTTAGCTATTCTCTCTATAAATCAAATGATATTTTCATAGCTGATAATTTAAGGTAGAGAGTGTCACGAGAAACTGTACCGGTCTTTGCTCAAAGGGTACCTCAACTTCCGAGTCGGAATTCCAGCTCGGGCCGGGCCCGACGCCTTTACCACCGCCACCACCAGATCTCTCATCCTTCAGAGCCCGAATGGAAATCACTCTGTGTGAACCACGACTTGTTCTCAACTGAATGAATGAAACGAATCTGCTTTCTAGCTTGGCGTTGCAGTGAATCGGCACAAGATAACAATACGAATTCAATCTAAGCATGATGCTTCTTGAATATTGGAAAGTGTAGCGGTAGAAGAAGAAGAAGAATGAGAGCTTCTTTATTTCTGAGATGGAGGATACTTCAGATTCAAGACATCACAGAATCGTTTGCAGATTTGCGTGGAGGCAAAATAATCCAGTTTTCCATTAATCTTTTTCATGTGATGGGAAATCATTAGGATCCACTTTTTTTTGGTTTGCTCTGATGAACCACACAAGATATTGGCCTCATCTATATTATGTGGCTGAACATTCACATACTCTCGTACCAGCGGTAATCCCAAAGGGAAGAGGGGACTATAGAATTGGCCAGTGAGCGGGCTCCAACAAATGTATTAAATATCGCGCAGTGCCACATGAGCACTATAAGGTGTTGCCCTGGACCATTCAGAATCAATCGATAAAATCAAACCATCCTTCTAAACAAAATGAGGCCAACAATTTTCACATTGTTCTGATCAATTAAATAAATCCACTTGATCATGAGTGGCTACTAATCAACAAACTAGATTACTACGAATTGATGATATTCCTCTATCCTACGGAACAAAATTAGAGGGATATACAGGAATACTTGATCTTCTTGCACATTTACTCCTTATGAGGTAGAACACCAGACTTGAAATAGGGATAAGATGGCAGATTGAAGTTCAGAACATTCGGTCTATGAATTTACCTTCCGGTTCCACCCCGGAATAGCCCTGGACAAAATCTCAACGTATTGCTCCATGGCCATCTCTCGGCTGATGTCCCCTACCTTTTGCCATGCATTCCTGGAGTAAAATCACCAAATAATTCAAATCAATTACAGAGATCTACAATGAAAAGATGAAGAATAACCAAACAAGGACGGAAGTGCAACAATAATGTGGTGTATTCAGTGTCAATTTCAATTGATCTCAACAATAGTTTTCAAACTAAAAAACTGAGTTAAATGTAGCGGTACGTAGCTCCAACAGATCAATATTCTGCATTCGATCTACCACTTTATTAAGAAACGAAGAATCATGGTGCAAGGAACAAGAGATTTTCAGGAAGCAGACTTTAACAGAGAGGAGGAGTGTGTGTATTACTATTACCATTCAGCGCGAGCGGAAACATTCAAGATCATAGGCGGTGATCCATGGCAAGGTCCTTCAAGTGCAGTTTTTTCGAGCCCATACAACTGCAACATCAGCCCACCAATTCGATCAGCATTGATGTTGGAATTCACGAAAACCACTGCCTTCCCGAAAACTCTTTCTAGCTCAGTCCTCTCGATCCCTTCCCAATCATCAATAAATTCCTCTGCTTCGCCATCACCGACGCGACCACTGTTTGAAACCCCGGAACAGAAATTGGAGTTCTCAGCGTTTACCTCAACTGAGTTTCCATCTTCTTCTCCAGCTCTCGGAATTTCTTCCAACAATACCGCCTTCTCGGGAATCCCCCAAATCTCCGGGTCGTCCACACCGATTATTTCGATTCCGGATGACCCAGTTGGATATTTGCTCCCGGAATCAGATACAGAACTTCTCCTCTGCTTTCCATCATCACAAGCTTCCCCGTCTTTTCTCAGGGATTCGAGATTGTCGATAATCAAAAAGACTACAACCGAACAACTCACCACGAATAACAGCAGAATCTCCACCGTATCCATGTTTGCGAAACAAAAACAAGAGATGATGAAAGAAAACAAAAAAAAAGGGATACAACGGACAGATGGGAGAAACAAGTAATCGGGATTAGGGTCTCTGCAGAGAGATCAAACAATTGTAAATCCGAAAAGTCGAAAAGGCAAGGAGATTTATGCCGAATTCGATGGGGAGTATATTCGGGCGCGGATTCTGATGGGTGTTGGAAGGTACGTGGACCCCACCGCGAAGTTTGGATACGTCTTCGAGACTTCGACGATGTGGAAACTTGTTGGCTTGATTACAAAATATATACTAGTTGCATCAGCCCGAGTTTTTCGCCGGCGGCTTCCTTATCCGGCAGGGTTAGGGTTCCCACTTCCGTGGTGGAATTCAATTTTACTACTTAAAAAAAATCCCTTCAAAAATATGGAAAAAAATTCTTGCATGTGCCATAAAATAGGGACGAGTTTTTGAAAATGCCATCAACCGGTCTTTTCAAATACCGGTAAGAGCCACCGGCCTTTGGAATATCGGTAGTTTGAATAACCGGTCTTTCAATGACCGGACGCAATTAACAACGTTAATCCGATGTAATTAAGCACCTACCGTTCTTTCAATGACCAGTACGTAACAACCGATCATTTGAAGGCCGGTACGTGCTTTGGCGGGAAAACACACATTTTCCGATGACCGATATGTGTCTGTAACGCGGGAAATAACATATCGGTTTTGCGAAGACCGGTACGATGTAGCTATCGGTCTTCGGATTACCGGTGGTATTATAAATTGGACCCCAATTTTAGTATTCTCATACTTACAACAAAACAAATATCTGACAATGAGCAACTACTATGGTTCTGGATTTTACGCAGGTAGCGTGTCATCTGGAAATTTCCAATCAGCATGGGGCGAAGTTCAACAAGAGATGAGTATCGATGGAGGTTGGGAACCACCATATAGTGCCCAATCAACTATTCCGCCATCGGCATCCACCATACCGCCACCAGAAGACGAAGATATTTTTTTAGATTCGATAGCTGATTCGGTAGGGCATGTCGAAGTTGACATTCATGATTCTGAACCTGATATCGAGGATGATGATGAGGATATGCGGCCAATCCGTCCTACACCGCGTCTCGATGAGATGTATCCTGCACCAATGGAGGGTGAACCTGCGCAGTGGCATCATGATGAGTATCCTCAATTAGGGGGCTCTATGGATATTCCACCTGCTATGAGCACCAGTCGTTTCGATGACGACATTGGTTTGCTCCACATCGACCAATTATTTAAAGACAAAGCACATTTGCAGCGGACCGTTGATAAATATTATGTTGTACACGCTAAAAGAGAATATTGTATGTACAAAAGTGAGAAGACGAGGTTGCTCCTGCGGTGCAAACACGTCGAGGAGACCGATTGCATGTGATAGCTCAACACGCGTTTCCGACCTATTGGATGCAAGTGGAAAATCATCAAAATGCCATACTCCCACACGTGCGAAGGTAGTGCGGTTAATGAGTTCATCGCAATCTCACGAAGATCATGGTCGCTCAGAATTTGGTTGGAATAATAACCAAAAATCCAAATACTCACTACTACTTGATATTTATTATTCATTAACATACTTGTATATTATTATATTCTAACACTATTGAGTTTTATTTATTAGCATTTTCGGTGCAATATGTGCAATTGATGATACAGTCTAAGTACGAATTTGAAGTCACGTATTCAAAAGCTTGGTTTGCTCTACAGCGTGCAATTGAGATGGTGCACGGTACATGGACGTCAGGTGTCAGAAGTTTGCCCACGTACTTCGCATATTTAAAGCACTACAACACTACAAATGTGTACGACTTTGCTCTAAATGATACAGAAATTCCAACTCCAAAAGAGCTGGTCTACGTATTTTGGACATTTAGGTCGTACATTGCTGGTTACCAATACTGTAGGCCTGTTCTATCTGTAGACGGTACGCATCTATACTGTCCTTATAAACAAAAATTACTCGTTGTTGTGACACAAGATGTTAGTGGCCATATTTTGCCCGTCGCATTTGCATTGGTGGACGAGGAGTCCGAGGCTTCTTGATTATGGTTTTTAGAAAGATTGACACTATACGTGACACAGGACAGGCCGAGTTGCATCATTTCAGACAGAGATGCAGGTTGTCTGAGTGCAATTAACCGAATTTCAGCATTCAATGGTGAGATTGGGGTTAACAGATTTTGCCTGCGTCATATTTGTGCGAATGTTCATACGAAATTCAAAGATAAGATTGTGAAAGATATGGCTTGGAAAGCTAGCTCGATGTTTAGCAAAATAAAGTTTCTTGACCAAATGGAGCAGATACGCGCTCGTAATCCTGCTGCACATAGATACTTGGATGATATTGATGTGTCTAAGTAGACGGCGTCTTACGACTATGGACTTTGTTTTGGTATAATGACAACGAATCAAGTGGAGTGTTTTAATGGAGTCCTTAAGAGTACACGCCCCTTAAATTTTGATGCATGAGACGATAAGACGAAACATTTCTTCGATACTTCGACAAAGCGCGCCACAATGCATGTGACAGAACCTTATGAACCTACATTTCCGTCTGTAAGGTATGTCGAGCAGGTAAAAACTAAAGGATCAGAAGAAATGCAACACGTCATACTGGCTGATTATACGTGTTCTTGTGGGAAGTGGTCGCGGTTTGGCATTCCCTGATCACACGCAATACAGGTAATTTTATTTATAGTTAAACTTTATATTTTATTCAATGATAAATTTAATCAAGCAAATTCATGTAGATTTATCGTAAATATCGTGTGGATCCTATGAATTTTTGCATTCCAAAAATGACCATCGAAGCTCTTAAAAGGACGTATTCAATGTCATTTCTCCCGTTGGGTCCACTTCATGAGGTACCTATACCACCGTATACGCTTACGCATCTCCCTAATAGACAAAAGATGAAGTTTGGTCCCAAAGGAAAAAATTTGCGAAAGTAGAATTACAATATGAACTATGGAAAAGCTTCAAACTAACGCAGAGCAAGTATTAATTCAATAACGCTTTATTTTTTTAAACAAATATATATCTAACAATAACGTTTTATTTTTTTTTGTAAAAGAAACAATCTCCTCTACAAATGCAAAACGGAGGATGTTATGACCCTCCATTTTGATATATTTGTTAATTACTGGTATCTGCGAACTTTATTATTAATAAAAACATGATTAAAAAAACATTGGTATCGATCTTCGAATAACCGATTTTTTAATTTTCCCGCCAAACAGCATGTACCGATCTTTCAATGACCAGTATATGCTTAATTACAGAGATTAATGTTCTTAATTGTGCCTGATTTCTGCAAGACCGGTGGCTCGAAATATCAGTCTTCCAAAGATCAATTTCTCTTAGCGATTTTTGAAAGACCGATTGGTGGCATTTTCAAAAATTGTCGCCTATTTTGTGATATAATCAAAAATTTTCCTACGACGACAATCACCGTCGAAAAAGTTTAAACTCATAAATCATATAAACACTTTAATCCTATAAACCTTATAAATCGTAAAAACTATAAATCCTATTATATTTATTTTTAGAATTGATATTATGACGAATTTGATGCAGAAAAAAATTAAAGCCTTAAATCGTATAAATCATACACCCATAAACCTTAAACACTACTAAAAAAAATTCACTACTAAAGTGTATTCCCCAAGATGCCGTTCGGTTACACCCAGGATAAATTCGGTACAGCCTGGCCGAAAACTAGAACACTCAAGAGGACTAGTTGGTCCAGTATCAGCAGTGCTTTCTTGACATAATTTTACCCCACATAATTGTTGGAACTGAGTCAAGTCAAATAAAAATTGCAATACCAAAGAACCTGACTTGCAGATAAATAACAAAGGTTTTCCAAACGAGCGCGGCTACACAGACCGAAACTCTCACGGAAATTAAACCGAAAGCATATGGAAAGACATTAAAATCAGGCTTGCTTAAGCACAACAACACAACTCAGGGGGGTGTTGGCATCATTTTCCATTAATTTGGTCACTAATTCGGTAGACCTTTCGGTCTCTTTAGCATTTACCTTTCCAAACTGAGTACCTGTGTCATCTAGATCACTGATATACAAGTCTAATAAATATCAAGCTTTTAACATTAGGGAGTTACTTTACTAGCCAAAAACATCTATCTTACCCCGTGAGTAATAGTGCAAGAGAGGTATAACATTAGGAAGCTATTATACCAGCCAAAATATCCCTCTTACGGCGCGCATAAATGGTGTATACTAGTCGAATGGTGTCGATCCATCGGTCTAAGGATTCCCAAGAATCGGCAACCTACAATATTTGGAAACAATGGAAGATGCTACTGGTTCAGAATGTTAAAAAGAAAAAAATATGAGACAGCAATCATCCTGTAAAAAAACTAAAAAGAATCGTGGGCGAAAAATTTTAAATACATACCAAGTAAACAGGTCCATGAATTGTATCAATGCACAGGCCTGCACCAGGTGGTAACGTACGATCAGCACGGGGGCGCACATCCACTCTGATACCAGAGTTCCCAGCAGGCGTATCACTCGTATTTGATGAAAGGCTAGGTGAAGTAATTCTATCATCCACATTAGTGATCTGCATGCGAAATGATACTTACGTTTCAACTTGCAATGTTTTTTTTAACAGGTAATGTCGTTGTGGGGATTTGAACCTGTGGCCTCTGAGTGCAATCACTCCATAACCACTAGGCCAACCCCTCTTTGACTTGCAATGTATTTAAGAAAATGAAACTGAAGAAGAAGATATGATTCAGGAGTCTTCTGAAATATCAGCAATCTTTTACGATAAACAAACATCACCAAAGGATGACACAGTTACATATTTGTTGGATTAAATTTTGAAGTAAAACAGTGACATGATCAAAGGGATAGGCAGCAGTTGATTATAATAGCATTTTTCGTATTTGAAAAATATTAGTAATCAGACCCATTGACCTATAAAACGCACTATACACTCAAACATCTGTACAACCAATAGGCCAAAGGGAACTTAACAAGGTCATCAGACACTTTGTCGCGAAAAAAACAAGGTCATCAAACAGAAAACAAAATGCCTGTAGGACCACACCGGAGTTCCTGAATTTTTTTGGTTAATAAAACTAATTCAGCGCTTGCACATGCACAGGGTTCATTAGGATCCCTTTTAATACCATAACCAAATATATATCTGTTCTTACCTGTTGGAGTCCTTCATGACTTAGCACAAACTGAGAGGGTTTCCAACCTTTAGATATGGAAGTGGCAGCTGGAAAATACAAATTCTCTTCAGGGAAATTACTCCAAAGATGGGTAAAAACCAAACATAGTTCCATTTGAATAATGTAGATGTAACATAATCTATTCAGCGAATTTCCCATCCTTCCAATAAAATAACCAGAGAATACTTCCCATCGGAAAGAAAATAAAAGATGAACATGTGGAGAAAGCACCGAACAGATTAGTCGGTCTGAAAAGATAAGTAGGGGAAAAATGTCAAGAAACGGAATACTAACCACTGAGCGAACAAGCTTTAAGGCACTACTGTATACCTGCACAAGAATATAAAGTCTGTAAGGTTTATTCAAAAAATATTAGTCGATTCATCAAGAAATCAGGTTAAGAACTATAAGGAAACATTTTACGGCATTCAATATGAGTAAGGATGACTGAGATTTTAATTTCCCCTAGAAATGCTTACAGTGTAATTGGGTTTTAGTGCATGGGCAGCTGCAATGTATACTGCAGACTGGCTGTATAATTCATCGGGAGAGCCGTCCTTTGTATTCATATATACTCCGGCCCTTGAAATGTCCTCTGCTAATCCATACTGCCAGAATTGGATTTATAAAAAATAAAATAAAGGCTTAGCTAAAAAAGTAAAAATAAAGATCTCTCAGCAATTTGGTTGCACAATAATAGTTACGTTTTCATGAAAAAGTATCACATGCTACCAAGTTATTCAAGACTAAGGAAAATGCCAAACTAACCAAAACGGTCCCTAGATTGTATATTGCTCGATGAAAATCAAACTGCAGCTGTATTGCTGCCCAAAACTGTTGACAACATACGAAAGTACAAGGTTGTAGGAACAGATATATTCACCAGTGTAAATGCTGAATCAAGCATTCAAGCGCTCTACTCATATGGATGAGTTCTATACCTTGCTGATTGCGGTTTTAACTATTTGCTGTTTCTCACGAGCAGGAACAATTCCGCTGAGTTCCTGACACAAATTTCAGCAAACAAGGTAGCAAAAGTATTAGTTGCATGAAATGTGGCAGCAAGGGAGAGATGGCTTCCGAAATATAGCTAAATGTGAGAGAGGGATTTGCTGAACGTACCTGAAGAGCAAGTCCCCAATTGTTTAGTGCCTGTAATTTCATCTCGGAGTTAGTATTAGTAGAGATAGCTCACATTTGAAACCTCCGAGATGAATTCAGAAGGAAGGAAAAGAATATGAAAAATTCAAGCAGAAAGTGGTTAATGAAAAGCAGGAGAAAAAATCGCACACGAGAACCACAATTCACCCACCCACTATTCAGTACAAGTGCCAAGTTCATGCAACTAGATCAAGGAATAAAGAGTATTTATTACCTGGGGACTGTTCCAGTTTAGTTGGACAGCTTTTTCATAATTCTTCGGCAGTGTTTGCAACTGTTTTTGCAAGCTGCCTAAGAAGCACGGGTACGGGCTACGGGTACGGGTACCGGAATGGGTACGGGTACGACATTTTTTGAAAATATAGGATACGGGTACGGCACCGGTAGGTTAAAAATAAAAAAATAATAAATAATAAATTTTTAATCATATGAAGACTAAAAATAAAAATGTATGCAAATCACAAATCCATAAACAAAACAAACATGTCCTAGCATTAATAAAAAGTACTAAACACTTGACAAATCCTCATTATCGTCTTCAAATAGTATTGATTCCATATCTGGTTCATCAAGTGAAAGATTGACAACTTCGAGTAAACCAGCACCCTCCATTGAATCAAAAGCATCTCCACCAATGTCCCACAATTTAGTCTCTCCTTCTACATATTGTGGACTTCTCCTCGATAAGAGACGGG
>JAOYMZ010025397.1:0-17550 GCA_025802335.1 Pinguicula primuliflora | reverse complement strand
AAAGCTGGGCTTCCATAGATTGCAGTTAAAGAGAACATAGGAAAAATACTTGAGGTTACTGTAACATGTAAAAATTGTCAATCAAAATATAATACCTTTATTTCTATGTGCTGCTGCCATAGCAGCCAAATGCCCCTAGAGAAGCCCTGGGCTTCTAACCTGGAAGACTGCAAAACCAAATCCTTTTTGCTTTACTATTAAATCTGCATTCTCACTACTAGTTCTAGGTTCTAAGAGGACTAGCATATTAGGCCTATGCAATCTAATCAAACTTTTAAGTGTAGCTATTGTGTGAACGTTCTTGATACCTTGAACGTTCCACACCAAGATTTTTATTTGTCGATTAGCCATTTGGATAGATATAAAGTAGGAAGATTTGTACCTTTACTGACCCTTATCTAGAGGGGCATCCTCTCCTTCATTGGAAGTCCACGTCTCCAGATCCATGCCAGCCCCTTCATCATCTGGGGGTGGCTAGCATGTGGCCTGACGCTTGCTTTTAGATTGAGTGTGGTCTGGACTTTTGACCCCACTCTGATACCCTTAAATTTGGTGCCCTCTTCTTGGTGTTCATTTGTGGGGCAGTTTTCCTTCTCGGAGTTGTGTTAGGAGTTTAATGGGTATTGTAGATGCACTGCTACATGATTCTGCCTGATGGAGTGAGAGATATAGGAGTCCGGTAGAGTAGCAGAAGCTTCAACAGATGGAATCATGAGTGGATTGGCTATCAGTGTAACTGTTCGGGGTCTTTTAGAGCTACTGGGTGTATTCTCTACAGCTTCCAGAATGGGTGTTATAACAGGGCTCTTCTTCTTGATCCAGCTATTGCGATTGGCAGCTGACCGATGGCTAGTATTTTGTGTTCCCCGTGTATCTTTCTTTATCGGCATAGTCGATTGTCCCTCTTGTGTAGCTAACTGTTCTTGGATACGGAGACCCTGCTATCAACCAAATTACCAATATTTAGATCACTAATAGAATTTAGAGATTCAAACCTGGAAGCTGAAAAATTGAATTAGGGGAGATTTCCGTATGCTGCTGAGGATTTTGCAATCCCTTTTCCTTTGGTTAGTGGAGCATTAGTGCTGTTGATTCTCCTCCCTTTTTTTGAGCTATCATCCACTCCCCGAATCGCTTGCCATTCTCAGCTCCCGTCTCATTTTCAGGATTAGTTGACTTTGAGGATTGTGCTTCTGAGAGGTTACTTGGCTTTCCAGAAGAAGTAAGTCTCCCACCCACTGATTTGTCAACGTGCATAGTCGACTCTGCTGGTGGTACTCCTTTCGGCACATTAGCTTCACTGTTTCCTGGTGCTGTTGCGGATTTTTCCTTGGTCAGGCATTCTCCTATCAGATGACCAAAATGGTCACAGTTGAAACAAATACGATGCAGATCCTTGTATTGCACTGGAAAGCATCGTCCATCTACCAGCAGATGTGGAACTAGTGGTTTCTTGAGGTCAATTTTCACGACAATTCGTGCAAATTGAGCCCTCTGTCCCTGAAGCATGTGTATATCTGCCTTAGCGAAAGCTCCCACTAGTTTTGTTATCTTTTCCAGAATTCCTGCACGAAAGTACTCTGGGGGAGGCCTGGTATACGAATCCAAGCAAGTACAGAGTCAATGTGGGCTTCTTTAGTGTTGAAATTTCTTTCTATGGATGGACATTGATGTAGTGGCCTATAAGTGACCAAGGTCCGTTCAATAGAACACGGTGATAATCTTCTCGTGTGGTTAGTTTAACACACCAGAATTCGTCTGGCATATCGATGAGCTGAAATGCACCTGTTAGTTTCCATAGTATCACGAGCCTCTGCGTGAGGACATTGTAGCTAAATTGTCTCCCTAGGGGGCGAATGATGATGGTATTCTCCACACTCTGCCCCATCAGATGGTGAACACGGTCAGAGAAGTCTACCGAAGGGATTCCGTTAATAACCCCATATCTTGCGTCTTCTTCAAAAATCTCGAGTTCGATTTCAGCTCGTGAGTGTCCTTGCTAGTAAAGCAATCTTTGAAGGATGGCCTGCCATTCCACGAATTTCGCAGTTCCTTCTGGCCTTGGATCTTCTCCTTGTCGGTGCTATTTCCCACCCCTGGTGCTTGGGATTCGTTGGGTGCAGATTCAGAATAAGAGTCGGTCGTCGGAGAGGTCAGATGTTGAGGGTGAAGTGTTTTGGATTCGTCTACGTAGATCTCTTGATTTTCATGAATTTCCATAGGCGAATCGTCCCCAGAGGTTGCGGGATGCGTTTCTCCATTGGGATCTGGTGGTTTAGGTTGGGATTGCAGAGTAAAATCCATGGCGGACATGGGTTGAGGCGGTGAGCGGCGATGTAGGGTTGAGGCGTTGAGCGGCGAAGTAGGGTTGAGGCAGTCGGTATTTTGACTGAAAATTTATAAGAGTAAATCTTTTTTTGGAGTGAAATCCATAAAAATTTTTTGTAGTGAAATCCATACAGAGTGAAATCCATAATTTTTTTTTGGAGAGAATCAAAGTCATTTACTTATAAAAAAAGAGAATGCATGCGAGTGGATAACTTCGTAACCAGTCACAAATTTTAATTTCTACGAGTGGAAATGATCAAAAGATTTTGGATTGTTTAAGGTTTTGATTTTTTACCATAAAATCCTTGTCCAGATTGTCATGAACATTTCATAAATGATCAAAAAAATAAAATTTTCACAACAAAATTGGTAAAAATGGTTCTTGTTGACGGTGCCAAAATCTTCGATCATAAATTGTCATTGTATCATCTTATCTATCGATTCCCTACAAGTGATAAGTGTATAAATCTCAAAATTGTATCATCTTACCTAAATTTAAACATTTAGCATGAGAAATGTTTGAAAAGAATTGTAGTAATAGTAGAATTATTGTTCTAGTAGGTGGGCCGATTTTCTTACTGATTTTTAATATAAGCCCATTAGGGACAAGTGCAGAAATTAATTTCTGCTTCAATAGTTAAATATATATTGAGTCCACATCCTGTGATCAGTGCACAATTTTATGCTAGGGTGTACAATGAAAATTAAAATTAGTATATTGTTAGAAAATTTATAGAAAGGAGATCAAAAGTTTCATGTTTTGGCATGCTCCCATTAATGTTTACTTTAACTAAAAAAATGTGAAATAAAATTAACGAGAATATCGGTTTTATTTACTACGTATAAACTTTTCACCTGTATCACCCATTTTAATTTGAGAAAGACTAGATATTCATACATATTGATCATATATTTCTGAAAAATTCGTCTTTTGCATTAGAAAAGTGTTGAAAATAAAAAAAATTAAAATCAAAATTTATTTTATATGCAATCTAGAATTGTATGGATTATTTTTCTGGACATGTAGCATAACTCTTTCAATTTTTATATCATTTTTATAAGTTATGTACTTGTGTTGTAATTAAGAAATTTTGACACCTATGAAGATGCAGCACAAGACACAGAGATCCGCAAGATCCATTTGTTAAGCTCATCGTCTGCTGGCATGCATGAATTCTTAATAGTTGGTCTGTTTCCTGTCATGCACCTTCAAGACAACACAATCGTGTGCAATAACAGAGCAAGTAATGAGACAGCATATTGAGTAGAAAATATTCGTTGTGTCTCATTTCTTCATCTACCTATATATATAACCAAGTGTTTGAAGGAGGATTCAATCAACAACATCTGCTCTTGACTCTTGTATAAGAAAATGGCTCATCATGCTCGTTCGAAAAGCTTGCCTTCTAAATCTCACCCGGCATTCGAAGATTTTGAAGCCCGTTTGCAAAGGCTCAAGTGCTTGCAAGGCACACTGTTGTCAGCTTCTTCCATCTGTGCAAACTTGGATCATGTCAGCAGTTTGTATGAAAGCATCAATAGTTTGATAAACTTACCTTCTGTTCAGCAAGCTTTGGCGCTTGAAGGAGGTGAGATTTGGGCGTCGGAGTTACTTGATAGATCTATTGGATTGCTAGATTCATGTGGGATTGCAAGGGATGTTTTGGTACTTGTGAAGGAATCTGTTCAAGAACTTGAATCCTCTCTGAGGAGGAGGAGGAGTAGAGGAGAAGCTGTTCAGGATGGCATTGAATCTTTCATGGTTACGAGGAAGAAGGTGATTAAAATGATCAAAAATTGCATCAAGAATATGATAACCTCCAGGCAAGAACATCAGGCTATTATCACAGGGAAGTTGACAGAAGCTGAGGTGATTGGATTCTCAGTCTTGAAATCTATTTTGCTGTTTGTTTCTGGTGAAAAGGCGAATTCAAACCATGGAAGATGGAGATTGGCTTCAAAATTCACCCGTTTAAGAAGCGTACGGTTTGAAGCGGATCAACCAGATGAAGATCAGGATCAAGAGTCCATTTTTTTTAATATTCATAAGTCTGTTAGAGACATTGATGCGGCTGTGGTGCCTGATCTTCTGAGGCTACTGAAAGCTTCAAAAATGGAGATTGAAGAGATTGAGGAAGGCCTTGAGTCTCTTTTCAGAAACTTAATCAAAGAAAGAGTTTTGCTTCTAAATGTTCTCAGCCAATAAGCCTTTGTAGAGTGTGCCAATGGTTTGCTATGTTTTTGCTACTGTTGTAAATTTGTGAAGATGCTATAATCTATTAATTGAATTAAGATTTTTATGAGATTAGCTTATATTTTACTATTTAAGTTCGTCCACACAAATTCAATCAAGAAAAAAGTACAACTCATTAGTTTTCCGTCTAGAGGAGAGCACAACTTAATCTGATGGTAAGTTCTGATCAATGCGCACAGTAATCGGTTCTAGCAGAAGAGCTATGAAGTACAACTCATTAATCATTCCTGTTTGCCCATATCTCTGTCATAGTTGCATGAGGCAGAGGAGAGTTGACTTTAATTTGGTAGTAGATATCTTGTGTAGCTATTGATTGGAAAAAAAATTTCTATGCCCTGTCAGAAAATTATTTTTTCGGAAATGTCCTGCCGCGCAGAAGTCAACTGCGCGGCAGGGCCCGCGCAGAAGCCAACTGCGCGGCTTTTACCCCGCGCAGTTGGCTTCTGCGCTTAAAAAAAAATCTGTTTTTTTCACACATTTACACACACTTACACACACTTTGCCCCATTTCAGTTTTTGTCATCGGAGAAGATGAAGGCATTGGTTGTGTGTTGGCCCATAATCAAGTCAAATGTATGCAGTGGGTTCGACCGGCTTCCTTTCTGTTCTGTCTGTAACTTCGCGTGAGAAAAAGGACCCACTGCCTCGGATTAGTCTCGAGGTTAACGTTTCTGCCGAATTACTGGAGGTTGAGACGAGGTTTGGGAGAAAACCACCCTTCTGTACGGCGAGAGGGGTAAAATTGGGAGGAAACAGGTAGTATCCCACGCATAAAAGGGGAGAGAATGGAGCTAGGGTTGGGAGAGTTACTCTAATTGCGGCGAGAGATCTGGAAAAGAAAGAAAACCACCGAGACCTGTTTCACCATTTTAAAATTTTGGATCTTGCTGCGTTCGTCTGTCTCTTCTTCTTCACAGATGTAGTGCGTGTAAATGTGTGTAAGTGTGTGTGAAAGAATGAATTTTTTTTTGGCGCAGAAGCCTTCTGCGCGGGGTAAAAGCCGCGCAGTTGGCTTCTGCGCGGGCCCTACCGCGCAGTTGCCTTCTGCGCGGTAGGGCATTTTCGAAAAAATAATTTTCTGACAGGGCATAGAAAAAAAATTTCCGCTATTGATTAGCAATGAATAAAGCTGAGTGCTACCGCAGGAAAAAAAAAAGTAAGAAAAATGGACGAAAAACAGGTGGCAACGTACAGTTGGGCTGGATTTTTAACATTTTTTGGCCTGACCTATGATAATTTGCCACCTATTTTTTCGTCCGCTTTTCTTACCACTTTTTTGTCCAGTATATCATTTTGGTAAAAAAACACCTATTGTTTTTTATTCTCATTTCCTTCACTAAAAGGCTGTAAAAATCAAGGCTGTAAAGATCAAGGTTTTGGACACTCCTTCCCTTCAAGATCAAGGCTGTAACGATCCCCACTTGTTTTTTGTTCTCATTTCTACTGAGCTAGCTAACATTGAGCAGTGCTAAGTATACAGCCTTTAATTCTACAGAAGGCCGTATCAGTGTCGTTTTGTTGCCAACAAAGATCAGCACTTTCGTTTTCAAAACTTAGTCAACCCCAACACAGAGGCAGGAAGCGGTATACAGCATTCTGTACGTCCCAAATGCTGTATACATAGCATTTTAGAGCTAACATTTGTGTTTGCACAAACAGTAGGCCTATTTTTAAATCGGGCACACGTGTAGCAGAGATCTCTATGATTCAGATTCCTGTATCAGAACAGAAGTGCATAGTCACATATAATTATAGGATTTCATCTCGATCAAGTAGACCATTTAATTCATTTTACCTTTTTTTGTTCACGAAAAGGGACGTAGATCTTATTGAGTTGGAACGAGGACTACTTTATTGAAGCACACGTGTAGTGTAGTCATAATCGTCAAGATTCGTCGTGCTTTTAAAATTTGGCATCTGAGCTTCAAATGTTCAACCATACTATTACCTGTAGATTCTCCGGTGAAACAGTTTTAAATAGAACTCGTGTGCATCAGTAGGTGAAACTGAAACAGTTCATTTATTATTATATCAAACACATAGCTGTGGAGATGCTTCATGCTTTCTAAAGGTGAAGTACTAATGCAGCTGAGATCTCCATTATTCAGATTCTGCTGCCATGTTTCAAGGTCTACAGACCAAAGGACTAGTACATGAAGATGGAATTGAAACCTTCTTCAGAGTTAAAAGTAAAAAATGTTAAATGTCTTACAAAGAAGTGAAAATATTGAAGTATAAATAAGTTAGGGAGGAATGTTAAATCTCACTCCATATATCACACTCCTTTCCCACCCCACACGACATTTGTGTGGGTCCCACTCCCACATGTCAGCATGTAGTCCCACCACTATGTGAGAGAGGGGTGGGATATAAGGGATGAAATTTAACATTTTTGTAAGTTAGTTAGGTTGAACTCAAATACCTTGGACTTAAAATTGTAATGAGAACAATTCATCTACCTACCAAAAATTAACCCTACACCTGCACCCACGAGACCCACAACATGTGGGCTCAATTCTCTTCAAAGCCCGTTGACCCTTGCAAGGACCAAGCGTACCATTGACCCTTGTGCGGGTCGAGCGTAATCTCTTCAAATGTACTGAGACCCAAATAATGGGCCGGGCCAGTCTTCCAAACAAAAACTGGAGTTTCTAGTTCTACCTATAAAAAAAAGGGTAAAAACTAGAGTTTCCCTTGTGAATGCCTTCAATTACTGGATTCATGTTATGTTCAAAGACACGAAATTGTACACGGTCAACAGATTAGATGCATATATATATATATATATATATATGTATGGATAGAGAAGCAAGAATTCTACACAAGCACAATAATCGAAAGTTGTTATATTTCAAGTTTCTCTTATTGTCTATTCTCAAACACACACCTCACAATCTTACAGATATTGTGAGGTGCCTGGAGTTTTAGCATATGTTTTTTAGTTGACGAACAGGGAAATTCACATTACCTTCACACGGTCAAGAAGATACATCTTGAAAGTTTCAGAGAGCAATCGTTGAACTGTTTTCCTTTACCTATAACAGAATATTCCTCGCACCTGGAAGGGCTCTTCTCTACTCTATCCAGTCTCACGGCGAGAGGTTTTGCTCCAGAGTAACTGCCCATCAATGGCCGTGAAGTTCTTATCATCCAGCCGTTTCCATGTTTTGATGGATTTCACATCGCTCCATGAACCCTCCTCTGTTTTTCCAAGCGAAACCACCACCATTCTTGCCCGCCTGGACCATCCAGCCTCGCCATAAGCATGATATCCAAAACCTCCAGCATAGCAAAGATTTATGCCAGTCAACTTGCCACAGAAATCGTTGAGATGATCATGGCCGACGAAAACAGCCTTCACATCACCAGATTCCACCATGGTTGTGAAGAAACCGGAGTTGATAAGGGCAGAGCTGATGCCCTCTTGTCTCACTCCAGTAAAGTTTGATGAGTCAAAGTTTGCAAATTCAGGTAATGGAATATGAAAATATGTTAGCCCCGGGGCTACCCGCTTTTGTGGCTCTGGCTTGCTCCTATATCTCTCCTGCATAGGAAGAAAAAAGTAGTTCTAAACCGAACACCTCACGTCTTCTCCAAATGTCAAACACTTGTGTCTTGTGAAAAACATAAACGGTCTTAAAACTACCTAAGTCATTCCTGTTTAACAGGTTCATGAGTACCTTGAGTTTGGAGGAAGCACTCTGAAACCAGACTTGTTGAAAAGGTTTAATCCAGCCATATCCCGGAATCGATGGAACAGTAGAGTAATCGCCGCTGTCAAGGAAATACAGATTGAGAACTGATTTATTAGCCAAGCTTGAACCTTTAACACCATGAACCTCCAAATTGTAGTTTCCAAATCCATCTATTTTGGTATTGGATGGATTGAACTGAGCCAAAGTGTTCTTCAAACCAACAATATGCCTCATCACACCTCTCCTCGATAAGGTTGACTCTTGATCATGATTTCCAAGAACAGCAGCCCAGGGTATGTTAGAGTCTATAGCAGGAGCAAAGGCAGCATTCATGGATGATGCGGCATCAGTTGCATCGAACCCGAAAATGTTATCCCCTGCATCGGTAATCGAACAATGCAAATAGAAATCAGCATCAGACGAACAACTAAAAAGTAAAAAGGGCGTTTTTAGTTGTGTATGATAATTGGTACCTTATGCTATTCTACACTTGATTTCTGATTTTACGTTGTTACTTCAGCCTTATTTTCAGCAATAAATTCCCAAATAACATACTTTCTCTATGTTTCAACCCTTCAAAAGATTTATAGGATAAGTTGAAACTACTACAATCCAATACCTTCTTTAAATCAGCGCAATTTCAGTTTTTAAGCTCTGGTTATAGATATTCTCGACTTTTTTCTACGGATTGTTTTTTTTTTCAAAATTTTATACGGATTGTTTAAATAAGCATAGTTGATTTCACCCAAGACTGAACTCGTCTAAATCAGAGCTTAAATGGTACAATAACCATGATGCAGCTACAAATTAAAGAGCAACACCACAGAGACGCATAAGGAAAGCGACGCGTACCAGTAAAAACAATAAGGTCCGGTTTCTCGTGACGAATAAGCCGTCGTATGAAGGCGGTGGTGTTGAGATCGGAGCAGTATTTCATCTGTTGTGGAAATACGTCCAAACAAGATGTGTTCTTGCCGTCGGCGTAGTGCATATCCGCCACTTGCAGAATCCTGAACTTGCCCCTTTTACCATCAAATCTCAGCTGCTGCCGCGCCCCATCTGCTAAATAGCAGCTGAGAAAAGCCATCCACATAAACGTCCTCACCGTCGTCGTCATTGTTCGGCGCCGCACGCCAACGTTGGTACCGCTAATCTCCAATAACTAGCCAGAGTCGCCCCTTCACTATAAATTTTTTACCAAACCCTCCATGGTTTTGGTAGATTTCTCTCTTTTTAGCTTTTTCTTGTGTGCAGGTGGGAGCATTAATTAGATCATAGATACGCAAATTTTGAACTTCATGCTACTTGCCTTCTAGAAAACAATACATTTAATGAAACTCGGAGCTAGACAAGATATTTTGGAAATAAAACCTTCCATTTCGGAATTGGCACAGATGAGTGCAGTCCATTTGAACCGTGAAAACGGAGGAATTCTATTAAACAGGCGCAAGATAAGGGTTTTAAAATTAATAAATCAGTGGAGAATATAAATTTAATGACTAAATGTTATAAATTCAAGTACTAAATGTTATAACCTTAAATATTAAATGCTATTTTTTAAAATTAATATTACGGCGGCTTCGCCGTCGTAAAAATCTAAAACCCTATTTAAATGTTATAATCCCAAGAGCTAAATATAAACCATATGGCTAAATGCTATAAAACCAAGGGCTAAAGTTATTTTATATTTTGACTAATTATTTTATAATTATTACTAATTTTTGTGTATTTATTACTAATTAATTTATATAAAATCTCCCCCCACATGACACTTGTCTTGTGGTGTCTTACCCAAATTTGTCTTGTGGCATAGTATTTGTGGTGAAAACGGGAGCGGGGGTTATGATCAGTTCCGGTGAGGAGAATATCATCGACGTAGACTAGGAGGGCTACAAAAGTAGAGCCCGAGCATCGAGTAAAGAGACAAGTATCTGAAACAGACTATTGAAAGTCCAGTTCCAGCAGAAGTCTCATCAGTTCAATATTCCATTGGCGAGATGCTTGTTTGAGGCATATAGTGTGCGAACCAGCTTGCAGACCTGGCCAGATCGTGCTCGTGTATAACCAGGAGGTATAATCATGTAAATCTCCTCATCAATGGTTCCATGCAGTAACGTATTATTAACATCAAGTTGTGATAGAGATCAATTATGGGCAGCAACAATATATAGAAATAACTGAACTGTGGTGACCTTTGCAACAGGAGAAAAGCTATCAAAATAATCTACGCCCTCCACCTGATCATATTCCTTGGCAACAAGGCGTGCCTTGTATCTAGCAATGCTGCCATTAGGATTTAACTTCAATTTATACACCCACTTGCACCCTATAGGGCGTTTACCGTGTAACAGGTCTACCAGCTGCCAAGTATTGTTCTCATCAAGTTCAGTTAACTCACATTGCATAGCCTCAACCCACTGGCATGGTGCTGAGCTTGTGCATAGTTGGAGGGTTCAGGCGAAGTCGAAAGCTTGGTGAGAAAACAAACAGCAGCACGAGAGAGATGTGAGGAGATAACATAGGGAAAAGTTGAAGGAGTAGAGGTCGAGAGTTGGCTAGTAACAGTGGTGAAATCTATGATGAAATGGGAGGAGCAGACATAGCCTTGCAGATAAGATGGTTGTTTGACTGAACGAGTACTCTTGCATACTGATAGAGGAGGGGTGGTCACTATGTCTGTGGATGAACCTCCAAAAGAAGGATCTTGCTTGGGATGGGTATGAACAGCAGTAGATGTAGAAGGAGGAGATTCCAGAAGTTCAACGAAAGGAGTGGCAACAGCAGGATGAGGAGTGTCTGAGGGGGAAGTATCACCGGAAGATAGAGGTGGTATAGGAGCATGATCTGCTGATATATGAGAACTCAGAGGAGAGTGAAGCAGTGGATCAGTAGTGTAAGGAGACGAATCAGTGGAAGGTGCAATAGGGGAAAAACCATCACCAAAGGAATCAGGAGCTTTATGTGTGGAAAAAGGGAAGATTTTTTCGTAAAACTGCACATCTCGAGATGAGAATATCTCCCCAGTATCAATTTTATAAACTCTATAGGCCTTTTGGGTTGTAGCATATCCCATGCGAATGCATTTGAAGGACTGCGATACCCATTTATCTTTATGTGGCTAGGTATTGGAAGCAAAACACAAGCAACCAAATATTTTTAGACAGCCATAGTCTAGATGTTTATCAGTAAGAAGCTCAATGGGTATTTTCCAGTGTAACATGGGAGTTGGTAAATGATTGATGAGATAAGTGGCTGTTAACAAAGCTTCCCCCAGAATTTGGCAAGAAGAGAAACTTGGGAAAGAAGTGAACGGGTTATTTCGAGAAGATGTTTATGCTTCCTCTCAACTAGTCCATTAGATTGAGGAGAGTATGTACAGGTGGTCTGGTGTAAAATGCCATGGGAATGAAAGAGTGTCTGGTTGCAGTGGCTCAAAAACTCATTGCCATTATCCGAACGGAAGGCCTTTACCTTGATTGTGTACTGGGTGTTCACCATGTTTATGAAAAAGGTCAAAAGATCACATACCATAGATTTGTCCCTCATCATGAATACCCACAACCCCCTGCTGTAATCGTCTACAAGAGTTAGAAAATACTGTGCTCCTGAGTGAGTCATAGTTTTGTATGGTCCCCAAATGTCCATGTGAACGAGATCCAAAACTGCACCTTTCTTTGGAGGGAGGGAGTGTGAAGGGTTGTCTGTGTTGTTTGGCAGCATGACAAACATCAAAGGGATCATAAGGTTTCTCTGCCAGTTGAAAGGTTGCGGGTATATGTTTCAAAGCATCAAATGAAGCATGACCTAAACGTCTATGCCAAGTTCGGGAATCAACAAAAGTTTTAGTGCTTAGGCTAACATCCAGAGCAACAGAATTATTACAAGCAGGAATAAAAGTTTTCAAAGCGTGTACTGCTGAGTTACAAATGAGTGAAAGAGCTGAAGACACATCGGAACTGAGAGGGGCTACATCCAAGACGTACAGGTCCTGATGTGCATGTCCAATGACTAAGACTTTAAGAGTAATCTAATCCTGTATCAAGCAGAAAGAATCAAGAAACAGGAGCTGTACATGAACTGATTTAATGAGTTTGCTGACAGATAGGAGATTATATTTAAAAGTTGGAAGATGCAGGACATCAGAAATGAGCAGAGAAGGGTTCAAAGAAACATGTCCTATATGTTTTACTACTACAGTTCTCCCATCAGGCTGTTGAACTATAGCACCATCCCCCTCAACGCGTACATAATCAGCACACAAATCTAAGTCACAGCACATATGACTAGATACTCCCGTATCAATAATCCAAGCACCACATTTAATCCCATGCAAAACACTAAGTGAGCGTCCGAAAAGTGTACTTGAGTAGGTGCCTCCAAGGTGTGCAAAGTTAGTTTCACCTGTTGTTTTGCCCTTCATCATTTTATTCACTTCTCTACAAACTGCCTCTCCAATAGCAACATATATCTTCTGTCATTCCTGCAGTATCAAATGCTTCCTGCCTATCCTCAAGAGGATGGCTCATCACAACAGAATTGTTAAAAGTATTAACCAAATTAGCATACTGTTTAACTGGCAGATTACTGCCATATCGCTTGACATACCAATCTTGCAGGCCAGTCAATTTGAAACAAGATCCAACAAAATGACTAGATACCCCACAATATGTACATTTTCTACTTGCTTTTATACTCCTCCTTACTCATACGAGGTGGTTTATCAGAAGACTGTCCATACGAATGCTTGTGGCTAAAGGTTTTACTCAACAAAGCATTTTCAGCAGCATTCACAATTAGTGCACTATGCTCAACTGCAGTATAGCTAACAGGAACACCTCTTTTAACTTCAATTTTCACAACCATGGAGTATGCTTTATTCAGTGACGGTAAAGGATCACGGTTCAAGATTTGTTCAGCTATGTTATCATAACAAGCATTTAACCCCATAAGAAACTGTGTGAGTCGTATCCTAGACACTAAATCACACATATCCTTCGCAACTCCGCAAGTACACACAAGTAGAGATTTCAAGATATTCGACTCATAATACAGCGAAGAGAGTCAATTGAAATAATGAGTGACTATGTTCGTACCTTGTTTCAGGACAGTTTTTTCACATCGGAGACGGTAAATATCTGGCTCATTACTTGCGCCGCATCTCTCCTCCAGAATAGACCATAGGAATCTTGCCGATGAAGAAGCGAACAAGAATGCTGAGCGCATCTCCCTAGTCATGGACGCTAGTAATCAGGCAATGTCAGTTCTGTCAGATCGCCGCCACTTGACATAATTCGGCGACGTAATAGCCGGCGATTCCGATGATCCGTCAATGAACTCCAATTTGCCTCGTGCTTCGATTGAGATAAGCACCGATTGACTCCAAGATCTGTAATTAATCTCCGTCAGAGGAGCTATAACCAACAACGACTGCATATTATCGACTTTGTTGATTCGCCATCAGTGGCCACAATTTTGTCTGCATCGAGTTCCGACAATTCTTCAACAATTGCGTCGTCCAACGCCATTATCTTTAATTCGCACAATCCCTCAATGGATCTGCATCAACACAGCTCCGATACCATGTAGAAGTCCGATCTGGTAATTGAGTGTTAGAGATATGTTATTGTAGAGAAGAAGACAATAACTGTCAATCTTGTATTGAGAGGGAAAGTATCCCTACAATATAAAGAAGTGTTACAAAATGAATCTAAGCTACATTGTTTTCTTTATATAGAAAATGAATGTACACTAATGAACTCCTATAAATATGTGGCCCTGTAAAGACCGTTTAACCCTTCTCTGAAGTAATGTCAACATAACCCTGGTTTTGCAACTTATTGAGACTGATTACCAAATCTGGCAGTTCAACATTATTTTTGGCTCACCCCGAGACAAATGCATTTTGTTGTCTGAAATTGTGAAATGAAAGAAATTGTGAAATGAAAGAAATTGTGAAATGAAAGAAATTGTGAAATGAAAGAAATTGTGTGAGATTGGACATAGAAGTAATGTCAAATATTACTGAACTTGCTCTCAAACTGGAGTTGGATAAAAGCTGGAGGACACGCCCCTCCAGCAGCGACACTATATGATTAGATTAGGAATCCAACGGCACTATTAATGCAGCCATTTTCTAAATATGAAATCTTTCTCTAAAAAAATGGTCATTTTGGAAATGAAGCTTACCCACGTAAAAATTAAAATTCCATAAATATTATTTAGTGGGTATCGATTGTGGATCACGTCTCTAGATCCGAGTCGTATTCGTGATCCAACATGGCGGCTTTCCCTGATTCGGCAGCTTTGCTCGCGAGAAATCAAAAATCACGGACAAAGAAAAACGATGGAGAAGAACTTTCATAGCTGGTATTCATTAATTCCACGGTGAAAGAAGTAACAAAATAATCTTTGATGCTGGTGGTTGGAAAAACGGTTACAAGTAACATCGTCTTCAACAATAATGTGGATATATATAAATGTGTTATCAAGTAGTCGAAACCCCACTATGTATACATTTTTTTTCATTTGATTATGGTGATTAGATGGCAACGCCAGTGCGACTAAGGGATGTTTCCAGCTGACAATTGGCGTTGGTGGCCAATTTTTTACTGCACCATTGTTAGAAAAAAATCTTTTGTAAAATGTCCCGTGATGCTGATGACATGCATTTTATAGTGCTGGTGACACCAGCGTTGTGCTAATAGAACGCTGGTTCCACCAACGTTTGATGTTAAGAATTGATTTTTGAATATTAAGCTAAACGTTGGTGCAACCAACGTTTGGATTAATGGGCCGCAGGTGGAACCAGCATCCTGACACAATTGCCTCTAATGGATCAATAAATGGTGTGGTAGTTTGTGATACAGATATAAAAGGATATACAAATTGGGTCGTTGGTTGTGTGAAATCATGAAAATAAGGGGTAGAACTACAACAAGTAACCATAGACTATGAGGGCATATTCAAAAATAGGCTGTGACGGGAATGAATATTGTGTTTCCTATTCACTAAAATCATAATTATTAGATAAATCAGAATATCCTCTGTAGCGGGTCATTATATTATTTGAAAATATATTACAAAATACTAATGAATTAATAAAATTTATAAAATAATTAAAAAAAATAATCATAGTAACAACTTACCTCAAAGTATGATATACAATTCTTCAAAGTAGTCATATAAATCTAAATGTAGGGGTAAGATTTGATTTTTGTTGTGTTTTATGGAAAATTATGTAGGGTTGTATGTAGGCTAGGGCCGCAGATCATGGCGCTTCTAAATCGCGTGGCATTATTTTTTATGATGGGACGCTGGTGCCACCAGTGGCGCCTGTGTCGGACGCTGGTGCCACCAATGAGGCCTTATACATGGCACGACAAAACACCAGGCATGACAAGCAAGACCACTCACTATCACTGCTTGTTGGGTCCCACTTTGACACATGTGAAGCAGTTGTCATGTTGTCGTGTGCATTTTGTCGTGCCTTGTATAATTTTTCGCCACATCAATCCAAACATCTGTGGCACGAAGGTTTTGGTTTAATATTCAAAAATCGATTCTTAACATGGCTGGTACAACCAAAAATTGGCCTGCTGTTGCTGGTATTCATTACAACCAAATGATCCTTCCTCTTATTTTCCTCACGCCGGCTTTCAAAATCGTAGCTTTGCCTTTGTCACGGAATCATTTACGTGACAGAATTGAACATTAGGTTCACTTCCCATTTAAAATGCAACAAGATACCTTAAATTTCATTTCATTACATTTACGCACCAAAAAATAAAATGCCAAGCAGCACCAGCTCCAATGGCGACTTTAATTCGCTAACCGAGTTGCACGATTCCGTTAACGAGTTCCTGAACTCGCCGGAGACCAAGTCCGGAATCATCGATAAAGGGCTGCAAAATTGGGCGCACGAGGTGTCGGAGGCGTCGTTGAAAATGGCCGACTCCTGCGCGGCCGCCAAAGATCTCATCCTCCTCGCGAAGGATCACCTCCACGGCCTGAACTACATCTTCCGTCGCATCGCCGCCGCAGAGCAGACGGGAAAGAGGAACAGCACGTTAGCCTCCTATCGCCTCCCGCGGAAGCTGCTCAAGAAAGCCATCTCGACCAGACTGAGCTCGTTGGAAGAGACGGAAACCGGCTTACCGCCGGTGCCGGAGGATCAGCAACTAGCAGCTGTGGTGGACACGTTGGACGGTGTAAGAGACACGACTCTGTCGATTGTCCGATCACTGATGTCGCTCATCGCAATGCCGAAACCGGATCCGGGTCGTAAGGATCGGGGTTCTCGGATTCGGTTTATCCGGGTTGACAGTTTGGGATTATGGGAAACCTGCGGTGCGTCTGAGATCAGAAGGGCGAGAAAAAGACTGGATGATGTGGAAATGGCATTAGAGACTATGGAATGTGAGTTGGAAGGCATGTTTAGAAGGTTGGTTCGGACAAGGGCTTCACTATTGAACATTCTTACAAATTAATATCTTAAATTTTGTTATGGGATTTGTGAGCATTATTAGGATTGTTTTATTATTTGATTCTTGTAAGATCTTTAAACCATTGTAATTGGAATAATTCGTGTATCCAATCGAAATCTATATGTAAGACTCAATTATCATGCAGATAATGATTTCGAAATTGTCGTTGATGTTCGTTTTAGGGGAATGAAAAGGAAGAATGAGACAATTAACCTCCGTGAAAATTCAATAATGAAATATAAATTCTTATTTTATTTTTGATTTACATTGTTCTTTTACTTAAAAGACATTAAAAATAAAGGAAAAAAAGAAATAAAATACTAAATTGTCTTAATACCTTCTAATCAAGTCAAATCGTCGGAAGATTTTTTATCTCACCACCAAGAAAATCCGAACGAAAACCTCGACTCGAATCGCCTTCAACACGATGGAGAAATCGTCGAACACGCATACGCGTACAAATTTCTGGTGATCAAATATCCGGAGAGAATGCCTCAAATACGAACAACTCTTCGCGGGAAAGAGGAGCAGCAATAGTTTTAAGAGACCTTGCTGAAATGCCGCGGGTGGAAAATGGTGCTACGGAGACGGACGACTCGGTTCCGTCGAGAAACATGGATTTGATGGTGGGAGATGACTCCGAGGGACACACTGCAAGCCATTCCACATCTCGAAATCTTACGGTAGGCATTTGAATGAAATTTGTACATTGCGACATGATTACACGACTCCATTAGTCGGGTTAGGAACGGACCCCATATTACCAATCTGCAGTTTTGTTTGATCAATT
>JAOYMZ010025386.1:0-17550 GCA_025802335.1 Pinguicula primuliflora | reverse complement strand
TACCGGCGTTCTTGCTACTGTTTGACGGCCAGATCGCGTTGCCGCTACGAAACTACATCGGATCTGGAGTTTTACTTAACAAAATTTGATTTACATCTCATTTTGTTACTGATTTCACTATTATTACTCTTTATAAACACTGATACTGTGTTTCTCTGTGTAGATCCGCCACAACTCGGTCCAAGAATTTAGATACAAATTAACCAGGCGGATTTCAATCCACTGCCTTCAACTTTGAAACCCGACGAGCCGACACACAAAATCTCTATCGGAAACGTGGGCATTCTCTCTTGAGTTTGAATCCAACCGCTGACTATATCTGAAATTGATGAGCCGCGAACTTTTTCATCTGATTTGTTTTTCTCCCATCTGATTTGCCTTTCTCATCGTAACAATGAGTTGCTTGTTAATTTATGGGATATGTTACGTACACATGGATTTTGTCTTCTTTGAATTGAAATGTTTATGAGGACGGTTCTATTGGATGGGAGGTATCGAAACATGAGTCTTTTGATCTTTTGTGCATAAGTTTTCTAATAGTGCAATCAATTTTGATGATCGTATCCGTAATTGTAATATTGTACACAGATTTTAATCATACCAAAATTTATGTGTATGATTACTCATGTCTTACTCTTTCATTTTCTAAGATTTCCCCTTAATATGAGTTTGCCAACCAGAAATTGTAAGTAAGTGATAGTTATATCATCCTAAAAATTAATTTTCGGTGATAGTTATTTCATCCTAAAAATTAATTTTCGATTATTCAATAAAATCTTTTAACCAATAAAAAGAAGATATAAAATTGGCTTATTCTGTTGGCACGTTTTATTTATTTTTACTCGCAAAACCTTACCAACCAAATCTACGAAACACCCCGTCTCGCCGCGTACGGCGCCGCGAGCGCCGTCGTTTTTAAACAGTTCTATCCGAAATTCGGAATTCCGACATGTAAATTCCGAAAGAGAAAAAATAGTATTTAGTTATTTTGGTAAAAGTAAAATCAATTTCAAGGTATGGTAAATTGGTAATTTATGCCGAGCACCAAAAGAACTTAGCAAGGAAGACGGCTTCATCACGCTATTACCGAAATCGGGTTTTCACATTATGTTGCAGCTCTGCGTGTTCTCGTCGCTGAACATGCCATACTCATCGACACCGCCGGTGGGGGGAGGTGGATAGTACGGGTACGGCTGGTACGCCGGCGGCATGTAACTGACGGCCGGCGGCGGCCGTGCGTACACCATCGGCTGGAACCTCTCGTTGCCGTTGGCCCTTTGAAGATTCATCATCATCGCGGCGTATTGCTGCTGCTGCTGCTGTTGTACGGCGGCGGCCATTTGCTCGGCGCCGGCGGGGTGATGGTAATAGCCGGCAGGTGCCGCGGGGGAGGGGCCCATTGGGCCCATAGGGAAATTATGAGGATTGTTGTTATCATGAGCCATGTGGGCCATGGACATATTCCCACTAGCATTCAACGACAGCATGTTTGGCATGGCATGAGGCCCATCATTTATTCCTCCCCCGCCTTTCTTGGCCCCCGGACCCAAATTGGCCGGATTGGGTGCGCCGCCGCCGCCGTTGTCACCGTTCTTCCCGTCCTGCGGTGGAGAACCGCTGTTCTTGCCACCCTTCCCGCCCACTTGATTCTGGTTCACATTACCACCGCCCTTCTTGCCGCCTTTCCGGTTGTCACCGCCTCCGGTGGTATCGACCGGAACGGGGCCATTCCCATTCCCGCCTCCACCTTTCTTTGCATTCCCACCATTGTTTCCGGCGTTGTTCCCACCTTTAATCTGCTGCTGGTGCTGCCCTGCATTTGGCACGTTCATGTTCTTCATCATCAAATTCGGCATCTGCCCACCATTCCCGGCGACGACCTTCATTTTATTAGCCGGAGGAGCAGCACAGGTATCATCCTCAAGCTCGTCATCGTCATCATCATCGTAGTCATAATCGTCCTCGTCGTCTGATTCATCAAACTCGTCGTCGGTCAGTCCATCCTCCGGGAGATTGAACTTTACAGATTTTTGATTCTGATCCTTGTTGTTTGGGAGCATTTTCGTTTCCTTCATAAACTGTGTGGGAATTCTCAGATCTTGAAACCTTTTCATCTGCTGCAGCCGTTGTGGGTTCGGAGCCTGAGGAAGAACAACCTTGGGCGGCTGGTTGTTGTTGGCTAGTGGTTGTCCGGCGGCACCCTTTTGGGGCTGCCCTTTGCTGTTGTTATTACAACCTTTGCCGTTCCCAATTTGCAGATTCTTCAATTGATTGTTCACCTGTTTCTGGTTATTACTGTTGTTACTGGCCTTCGGAGCACTCCAGAGCCCGGCAAATTTTCCACTTTTATTCAGCTTCTTAATGAGTGTGGCTGGATCAACATTGCCAGAAACTGTGACTTTCCCCAGCTCTGAATCAATGGAAGTTGTGTACACACCTACAGGAAAAAGGTAAAAACAAAGAGAAAAGACTTGAACCCATTTCTGTAAACTCAAGCCAAATCACAATAAATGTGTAAAGATTCAATTTTTGCATATCATTTGAAGAGGGCAAAATCTTGACCATGTATATATGGGTTGATGTAATTAATAATTATAGAGAAGAAACAATGAGTTACGATGATAAAAATCTAGGTTCAAGGAAATAGAGGTATGTACCCTCAATCTTGTGCAAGATCTTCTTCACTTTTTGTTTACAGCCTTCACAGTGAATATTGACTTTAAGGACACAAGTCTGCAGGGACAAGCAAAGAAAGAAGAGGGGAAACAGGGTAAAGCTCAAAGCTTTATCACTTAAGAAGCCAGATAAACAAGAAACAAACAAGCACAGGAAACAAATCTTTATCACAATGAACACATAAATCCCATTGTATTTGCTCCTAAAATGTTTGAGGCTTAAACAGTTAAAACCGGAATGCTCGCAGGAAACACGCACATTATCAGACACGGAGAGGGAGAGGGAGGGAGAGAGACTGAAATAAGCCCGAGAAAGAAGGTTCACCTGGATCTTCACGAACTCCTCTTTACTCATTTTTTCTATCCACTCAAAAGGCAATGACGATCAGGTGCAGTAGTGATGTGAAATCAAATGGGATGGATCTGAACCAAGAAGATTTCAAGAAAGAGAAAAATGGTCAGCATCTCAGAGAAAAAAAAAAAAGCCACAAAGAAAATGAAAGCAAGAAGTGGTTGTTGAGCAACATTAAAACCTCCTCTCTCTGGGCTGAGTCTTTCTGCTTTCCTCTATCTCAGAGTTAGAGACCGAGAGAGAGATAGAGAGAATTGTTTGTGTAGTGTGAGAGAGAAAGTTACCACTAAAACAAACAAATTGCAGACTGGCACAGAAGAACGGGGAAGATAGAGAGGGAGAGGGTGTCATACTTTCACTTCCATGGTATTGGGGCTCTATTTTTGTATAGAAACCAAAAACAAAAGTTTCGGGAAAACAAAGCCCATGGTTACAAATTTTAGTGTTTCTCAAACTTCTTAAACACAGAAAAGAAGATAGAAGTAAAGAGAGAGACATTAAAAACCCATTACCAAAACTCCACAAGATACTTTTCCATCCAATATTCCACTATTTTGTTTATTCTTCTTTGAGGGTGGTGATCATGCCTACTTGTGCTTGTAAACCTTTGGCTTTATATAGAAGCTGTTCATGGCTTTGGCCTTTAACTCGGATAAAGAGTCAAGTGAAGTTAGGCAGTAACCCTGGTAAGTTTGAAACTTTTACAACACGAATGGTTCCACTCCATTTATTGCCAACAGATTCATAAATGTTTTTTTGCCTGATTTTCCGACTGTAAAAATCGGTTGGTTTCAATTAATTTCGGTTTCATGATCGGGGTAATTGCAATAATAAAAATCTAAGAAATTCACCAGTACGTTGGTAATTCCAGAATTTTTTTCAACGCCTAAGGGGTATTTTGTTATAATCCACTAGTATAAAGAGAAAATCTACAGAGAAAAACAAGTTATGGTTGCCATAAAATGTTACAAGTGTCATTTAGTGAAAAAAATAGTGGGTAAGAGAATTTATTATAACCCTTCATAAATTTTATATTTTTATTATTTTTTTTGGTAGGTAAAGAAATTTTATTAGTATGGAGTTTACCTATTTACATATGTAGAACCGACTCTTTTGCACAGTCCATTTTGTGCACAATTCGTGCACAACCCATACCCGTTGTCAAAATTGGTTGTACCATTAGAAAGGCCATGCATAGAATTGTATATTTTCAAGTTTTGGTGATATTCCGACGAGTTTATCACTGTTTAATTTAGGCATTTCCTCTTGGGTTAAGTAGTCTTTAATAGGGTTTTAGAAATTCTCGGCGACGAAGTTGCCGGGACCGCACCGGAACATGGGGCTTTTTATCTCCTACGCATTACCTTTCTAATGGTGCAACCAATTTTGACAACGGGTAGTAGTGGGTATGGATTGTGCGCAGGTTGTGCATAAAATGGACTATGCGAAAGAGCCTGACCCTACATATGTACATATCAACTTTTTGTGCTTTTATACTACAAACATAACAAATGCTCTCTACACCATTCTCTTAGCCCAATTTCAAGGCCCAAGTTGCCCCTGACCCGTAAGATTAGCCACAATCGAACTTGGATCATTTCCATGCCGGTCCCCAAGTCTGGTAGCTCCTGCTCAAATATAGCCTTGTTCCTCCACCTCCAGATTAACCAGATGTATTGCCAGATTAGAGGCCATATGCTTCTCAATTTGTTGGGGAACTGAATATCTATATGCATCGTTATCACCTTTTCAAGAGATTCAGGGGTGCTGAACTAGAATTGCAGCCAGGTTGCGCATCGCATCCATAGCTCCTACGATTGAGGGCAGCGGAGGAAGATATGTTCCGCAGCTTTGTGTTCAAGCTGGCAGAGAGGGCATTGCAAGGGCACTGAATTCACTCCTCTTCGAATCAAGTTATCAGCTGTAGGTATGCGATTTTGACAGCTCTCCAACAAAATGCATCTATTTTTGCAATAACATGATTATGCCACACTTTTCCTGAAAATGAGCAAGCTTCATTATTTACCCAGATTGGGGCCATAATCAAATTGTATATATCCGCAGTGCAGTAGTTGTTCACTGCGGTTATCTTCCATTGCCACTGATCAGGGAAATTTTCAAATGTAGGTGCAAATTCCAGTCGTTGCAGGAGCTGGTTTAGCTGTAGCTGCTCCACACTAGCACACGGTTGATTCCATACCCAGAACCATCTCTAGGTGCCCCCAATTGAGGTCATGCTGCCATCCTTTGTCTTGTAATGTTACTTGTTTATCAGATGCATTTGCATATAGCTCAGGGTATAGTTTAGATAGAGGCTTGTCCCCTAGCCAAGCATCCTTCCAAAATCGGGTAGAAGCATCATTTCCAACCTTTCTTAGCAGCTGAGCTTTAAACCAGTCGGTTGAGAACACAAATTTGTACATATCTCTCCACCACATTGAGTGTTTGTTATTAAGAGCAGGATCATCAGTAGATAGGGGCCCATATATCGAAGTGATAACCTTATTCCATAAGGTATTCGGTTCTGCAATAATCCTGTATCCCCACTTACCCAATAAGGCAAGATTGAAGTGTTGCTGGGCCTTGAATCCAAAGCCTCCTCTGTTCTTTAGATAGCATAGTGTGCGCCACTTAATTCAAGCTATTTTTCTAGCTCCTATAGGACCTTCACTCCATAGGAATCTGCCCAGAATGCTTTCCATTCTCCTGATGACAACAACTGAAACTTTATAGATAAAGAGATAATATAAGGGGATGGAGGATAAGACTGACTTAATCAGCGTAATACGGCCCCCCATGGATATGTAGTGCTTATCCCAACTCTTCAGCTTTTTGTTTAGATATTCCAGGACAGAATTCCAAGAGCTTTCAAGCCTAGGATTCAAACCAACTAGAACTCCTAGATATTTGAATGGGGTACAACGGGTCATAAATAATAAGACTTAGTTGATAAATAAGATTTACAAATAAAATTTAGTTTTTTTGTAATTTAGGACTCAATATTGATCCAAGAAGGATTACAATTCAATATCCATGAATTTGGATAATTTATATTCGACCATATGGGTATTCATGTCCTTACGGGCCTGGTTAGTCTCAATAGGGGCGTATGCAAAGCGATCCCTCTACATGCTCTGGGCAAATCTCGTGTCTAAGCTTGCGGTCGTGACCAAAACAAATTGTTGACTCTCAGTCAGATTCAAACCTGCACCTCCAGTTGTGAGATTCAGGTCCTCAACCACTGATACAACCGTTAGGGATGTGATTTTGTTTGTTAGTTGTAATTGATGGGCCGAGTGTATTAGGCCCAACATTCGGATGTTGGTAATTTGGGTCATGTCCAGCTTTGGACCAAAATATTTAAATGTTTGGTCCATGCTAAATTGTTACCCTAGATAAAATACAAAGCTCGAGTGTGTCGGAAAAATTGAGCTAAGTTCATTTGGGCCTTAAAGCCAAAATGTGTGTATTCATTTTAAATTATTGACCAAGTCATATATATGACTTTGGGCCGAAATTTATGGTGTGCACTGAGCCAGTTATCAGCAACTGAGCCCAAATATTTATTCCTGGCCCGTGTGACCAATTGTGTTGCTTGCCTGTCTATTGGATGGAATATTCTGGACCTTGGTATAAAAGAGATTGTTGAAATTGACCTTCATTTTTTTGCACTCTCTCTTTTTGGCTCTTTGTTTCTCTTGAGAAAATTCTATCGTTTTTGAATCTTTCGAGCTCTCTGACAGGAAATTGTTCATCTCTCTCGTCTGTTTGGCATCTCTCTTGTGATATAGCAGGATTCTGCTTCTGAATTTTCGACTTCTCACCAGAACAGATTGTGTTATCGTCGTTTTTTTGCATTTGCGGCTTTGCTGTTGATACTTGATACTCTCTGACTGTGGACGCTTTCTGGAACTGACAAATTCAGCACATCGGGCTATATTACGAAGACATTGATTCTACACCACGATTTCTATACTTTCAGTTTTAATTGTTTCATTTTTTTGAAAATTTTTCAGATTCTAATGTTGTTTTGTGTCATTTCATTGTAGATCGGAAGAGAACGGTCCAACATCGGACTGTGTAAATATGATCCCCAATAGAAGAATGTGAAGCAAGCGTGAAAATAGAACCACATTTTGGTTAGAGTTCACAAATCCTCTTTCAAATGGCCTTCTAAGTGTTTATCAAAACCTAACCTAATCCTGAGTTAATCGAGATAATACTGCCTTCTCTACTTGGTTAGGTTGCAGATTGAGCAATTACCCAATATTTATTGCTTGATTTCTATATGGTATTGTAGCATCCTAATTTTTTTTATCTTTATTAATAGAATCAACTATCACGCATTTGCTGCCATTCAGAAATGGGAGAGAACGCTGCCAAAACTCAACTCCTTGCTACTAGGTCTACTGTCTCTATGGGCCCCTCTAGACTGCGTGTTAGGGACTCTGACGAGCCTGATATGGCATTAGTCACTTTTCTTATGAACACCAACAATTACCAGTCCTCGTCTTATGAAAAAGTTGAACTTCCAATAGATGAAACATCTCAAGGGTATGTTTCCATGTTCCTCTTAAAAGCTAATTTTGGTTTTTCAATCATAGAATCCGTTTTTAATGTATTTTTGATTTTGGCCCAAAAGTCAAAAGCTCCCATGGAGTTACTTTTGAGAGGCTTAATGCGGTAAAAATTTTGTAATTATTTCAAAGTTCACTTTTAAGCTAATTTTATCTATATAAATAAATGGATAATACTAAAATAATCATCAATTGTTATAGCAATCGATAATTTTCCCCATATAAACAAACACTATTTTTTTAATTTTTACCACAATAAAGCCCTCATTGCAAACACTTTATAACTTCTTTATAAAAGTATATTTTTTTAAAAGTACTCATGAGAAGTTACTTTTACAAATGAACAAGAATTTGCAAACATAGCAGAAGAATATCACAACTGGAAAAGCCTTGACCTTATGGTAGCTTCATGGATCTATAACTCTATAGATAGAGAGGTCCTTGCCGGCTTCAGTACACAACGACGTTGTGCAACAGATCTGTGGGTGGAACTCTGAGAACGTCTTGGAGAGTACAATGGTCCTATGGTGTATAGAATTCAATGAGAGGTCGCCAACATCAATCAAGGGAATGATTCTGTAAAGTTTACTCCAATAAGCACAAAGGGCTTTGGGACGAACTCAACTTTATGTGAATGCGTCCAGTCGTGGAATGCAAGTTTGGTGTGAATGAGGAATAACGCCTCATGAAATTTCTGTTTGGCCTGAACATTGAGTACGAGTAGATTGCGAGCCAGATCCTTGCCACAGAGCCTACAAATTGTATTCAACAATTCTCACCGTGGAGAAATAAAGAGAAGAAAATGCACCTTTTGGAGGTCACTCGGTCACTGCTCTTCCGATCTAGTGTCCTGCAATGTTTTTGGGGTGAGTCAATTTTAACAGCTACTTACCTAATTAACCGATTGCCTACTAATGTCCTAGGCTAGAAGAGTCTGCTAAGCATATTAATGCACACGAAACTAGATTTGTCTTCCCTGAGGGTGATGTCTATTCTTCATTACCAACAACCAACCACATAAATCTAAGCTAGACCATAGAGCCTTGAAGGGTGTCTTCATGGGATATTTTGGGATCACCAAGGGATATAGAGTGTTTTATATTATAGATCATAAGATGGTATTATCGAGGGATGCTCAGTTCTATGAAAACATTTTCCCATATTTTCCTGACCAACCTCCTGCTCCATTACAACTCAATCACCACCAATATCTCCTTCTCCACAACCTCATCACTCCCACTCCAAATTTTGTCCATCCTTTTCCTGCCCAAACCAGCCATGATGTTTCTGTCGACAAACTAGATATTGATTCATCATCTTCCGCTGCCTGCCATCAGATGACTCTCCACCTGACCTTATATTGGTTAACACACATGCTCAAAAAAGTTCCAAAGTACACAAAACTCCTCAATGGCACACCGATTATCAAATGACCGAACCAAATTCTCATCAAGATACTTTAGCCCACATCTTCACTCACCCCTGCTGCATAATGTGTACTTTCCAAAGTATCTACCATTGAACCTCGCATGTACTCTCATGCATCTAGATATCTGGAATGTCGTGATGCCATGGACAATGAATTGCTTGCACTTGAATCTAATCACACCTAGGAATTCATTAACCTCCCTGCTCGATAGCGACCTATTGATTGTAAGTGGATTTATAAAATCAAATACAACTTGGATGAGAGCATTTCACGGCACAAGGCAAGGCTTGTAGCCAAATGTTACAACCGGCTAGATAGCATTCACTACATAGAGAGTTTCTCTCTGGTCGTCAAACATACCACTGTTCATCTTTTCCTGGCTGTGGCTGTGCGACGACACTGGCTCATACTGCAGTTAGACATAAATATTGCATTCCTGTACGGCTATCTTGACGAATAAGTGTATATGGCTCCACCTCCAGACCTGAAATCAGTCCCTCCTGGCCAAGTATTCTTCTCAAACGCTCCATATACGGCTTTAAACAGTCTTCCCGTCAATGTAACAAGGAGTTTAACAACTAGCCTCCTCAAATATGGATTCAAACAATCACTAATGATTCTTGTTTGTTTTTGTATCGACATAACCACAGTTTCTTGCTTTGCTTGTGTATACTGCTGACGTCTTACTCACTAGCGATTCTTCTTCAAAAGCAGCCAAAGTTATGACATTCCTTGATTTTGAATTCAGCGTGAAAGACCTTTGTGAAGCCAACTATTATCTCAGAATTGAGCTTCTTCCATCATCATCGGGCCTCTATATTACGCAAGTATGTTCTTGACATTATCTCTGATACGGGCCTGTCTGAGGCAAATATTGCTCCACGCTGCTGCCTCTAGGGATAAAACTCACAGCAACAAATCCATCTCCCTTGCTAGAGGATCCTTCCAACTATCGCAGCCTAGTTGGGATACAGTTATGTCTGGATTTTACTCGGTCGAATTTGAGCTGTGCAACCCAACACTTAAGTCAATTCATGCAATTGCCACACCAAGCTCACTAGTCTGTAGCGTTGTATATTGTTCGATACCTAAAGGGTTGTCCGGCTCTTGGATTATACTTTCCTTCCAACAACTCACTCGAACTCACAACCTTCATTGACTCTGATTGGCGGGGGGAGGGGGGTCTCTCGTTTGGACATGCAAATAACTCACAGGCTATCTCATATGCCTGTGGCACACCACCATTTTGTGGAAGACGAAAGCAATCAGTGGTCTCTAGGTCCTCGGCCGAAGATGAATATTGTAGTCTCGCCACCACGGCTTGTGAACTGCACTGAATCTCGTACTTGCTTCAAAATCTAGTGATCAAGATCTCAGACCTAGTGCCTCTCTACTCCGATAACAATGTAGCACTCCGATTGACTACAAATTTTGTGTTCCACGAGCGCATCAAGCACATTGAAATGGACTGTCACTTGCTGCGTGACCATTACAAGAGTGGCTTCCGCCTACAGCTCTACTTGCCGTCTTCTGATCAGCTCGTTGATTTTTTCACCAAATCACTGACACATGCCCCCTTCTAGTGGTGGTTGTCTAAGATGGGCTTAGGTTTGACACTTGCAGCTCCATGCCTCCATCTTGTGGAGGGAATGTTGAAATTGACGCAAAGGACCGATCGATTGAAGAATCAGATAGCTGTAAATCATATACAGATAAGAGTTTTCTCCTTTCCGGTCAATCTGGGCATTTCCGAATTGTCGTTTTGTTAGTTAGTTGTAACTGATGGGCTAAATGTATTTGGCCCAACATTCGGACTTTGCAAATCTGCTATCCAATGGGAGAATGAGAGGCAAGCATGAAAACAGAACCAAATTTCGGTTACTGTTCACAAATCCCAACTCCTAACTGTTCTTCAAAACCTATCCTAATAGTACGGTGTTCATCGGGATAATCCTGCCTTCTCTAGATTGCAGATTGAGCAATCCGCATTTATAAAGTTCAGCGCTACTCCAGTCTCCATTTTAATCAAGCAGCAGTGTGGGTTGAGGAATATGAAGTGGCTTTGCCGATTATGTGCAAGTATAACATGTGAATGCACATGCACCCAAAGACGGGTGCGATTGATGACAGGATTTAGACTTACTCTCCAATAATGCTTATTGAACTCAAGACCTACAAGGATATCGAACTCAACACCAGAACTTATCAAATCTATAAAACTTATGCAGCCAAGACAAGATCTGTGAGTTGAATTCTGTCACCAGAAGAAGTTCCAAGATGAGTGTACCGAACCTGTGGTCTGTAGGCATCAAAGTAGGAATCTGCAAAGGACAAACACTTAATGCCATTGTCAGCCAGCATGGGATGGGATGGTGGACCCTCTTCAAAGAGGACGATAGATTCACTCCAAACATCTTCAGCAGGTCATCATCACGGGGATTCAGAATGAAGGTTGACGCCAACAAGCTTCGAAGAACTAATTAATATGCCAAATCAAATGGATGGTGTACCTTACCTCAGAAGCATTTAGCCTGTCATTTGGGAGCTGACGTGCTAGGAGATATGGCGCTCACGGAATTCAGCGATCTTCGATCAACATTTACCAGACGCAGAAGCTTCTGCTGATCGAATCAAGATGAAAAGCTGGGCTCTACTAAGGGCCAGACTAAGATTGAGTTTACATGTGGGCTATGGAGAGTGGAATAGAAGCCCAATGGATTGTATGTAAATATGTAAAGAGAGGGAAGAAAAGGCCTGTACATATGTAAACACATCCAAAAATCAATAAAACTACTCACTTACCAAAAAAAAAAAGAATGAAGGTTGACGGTGTACTGAACATGGACTCCATTGCGGAGAGATTTTCCCCTGCGGGATGGGAGAAAACCGGATGGAGGCCTTACTGGCCGAATGACCGTCGAATTTTAATCCGACGGTTATCACGCGTCCTTCGTTAACAAAAAAATGAAGAATTTTAAATAATATTACGGCGGCTTCGTCGCCGAAAAAATCTAAAACCCTATTTAAATGTTATGAACCCAAGAGCTAAATATAAACCCAAAGCTAAACCCTAAAAACCCTAGGGCTAAACCCTAAAAACCCTAGGGCTAAACCCTAAAAACCCTAGGACTAAACCGTAATTTTTTTCTTTTTTTTTCATTTAAATGAAAGACGCGTAATGGAGACCTGTAAGGCCTCCATCCGGATTTTCCCATCCGGCAGGGGAAAATTTGTGCTCCATTGCGTGTATGGATCTATAGGACACAGAGTTTTCTTGTAATTTAAGTTTGACCTCTTAGTTACACTTATCTCACAGAGACATAATGAGGGAAAAACCTAGTTTTAGGTAAAAAAAATTTTTACTAAATGCAACCCGAAAGAGGGCTTATGTGTCACTATGAAATTAGACGATCAATAGGCCATCACAAAAGTATTAAATACATTTTCTCCGGTCACAACAATCATACAGTGCTACATGAACACTGCATAGTGTAAGACTATCCCAAGCCCATATAGCCCACCACAAAACTTCAGTATTTGTGCAAACAGAGAGAGGAGAGATTTTTACAATCTGAGAATGGAACTTTCACCCCTTTGCTTTTCTTCTCTTCTCTTATTTGTATAGTACTGTACAACAGTGTCCTTTTGTCAGGCTAGAGAGTGTGGTCGAAGGTATGGTGGGGTGTCCCAATTCATGAGTGGTTCAGAAGTTGAAAAGTGATTATGAAGTAGTTTCACAAGTGTAATGGCAAACCAGATGTCAGTGAATGCTCTACCCCAAGAGGGGGCCCGTGCAGGGGAATAACAAACACAAATGTCTATCACGGTTAGTAAAGCAGCTTGTATTTTGTGCAGAGTAGAAAACTAGTCTGAATGCCAAAGATTGCCATGTTTATTTCTGCTTCTCAGTCAGTCAAAACATGCATTGATCATCTTGTCCTCCACACAGATGCATATGCTCTGTTTTTCAAACAACAGAAACATAAAATAATACTTGCTGCCTGAAAATCCATCCCCTGAAGCTATGCACAGAGAAGAATGAAGCTTCAATCTCAGCTTACTTCTCACTCTCAGTCCCTAAAACTGAAGAAGCAACCGACTGCCAAAAGGTGAATTGATGAAGCATGGCCGGTATCTTTCTCACGGATATGAAATATATTGAGTTTCGAAATAAAGCCATTCGCTCCTCGTGCAAAGGAGGGAATTGCAAAAGAGATCATATTCAACAAACAACAAATGTTTCTAAAGCTGTATTAGAAACTAAATTGTGCACACTCGCTGACATCTTATAACAACAAGAAACACCCACGCAAAAGGAGATATCTACAGACCACTCCAGTATAAGGCAGCAAAGAAAACAAAGACTTGAATATTAACAGCTGCATGTGATAAAGGATGTACCAAAAGGGAAGCAGGGCTGATTAGAGACTGTAATTCTCCATGGAATTACTGAAATAGTGGTGCAGATATCATAAATCAATACTGCAGACCTTGATTTCCAGGAGAGATTCAATGATTTCTCGGCATATTGGGCATTTATTGGACTGAAGTTTCAGTTCCTTAGCACAGTTGCTGCACATACACTGGAACACAGAATATTTGAATTACAAAGGGATAATGATCATTCAAATCGAAATTGAACTAGAGCATCTCGGAGCGTGTAATCATATACAATATAATCAAAAAAATAATATTTGTTAAGTAGAACATCAATCTAATCACAAGAAGAGCATATGCTGCACCAATAAACGCTTTAATATTGATATACAAGCATGAAAAAAGATGAGTAAATCAAGTGATTAGCTTACTATATCATGTATCCTAAAGTTGAAAAGGAGATGATGAAATTGAATATCATACGTACCATATGTCGGCAAGGAAGCACTGCTATGCATTTTGGTTCAGTCATGCAAATCACGCAATCCTTCCCCCCTGAGTTGCTGTCATCAAAGCCTTGGCCAGATTTTCCCAAACCATATATCTCTCGCAACTCATAGCAAACGTCGTCGCTCCAAAGTAACTGCCTGACTGCCTTGGCATTAAATTTGTCGTCATGATCTTTCGCCAGAACTACCATAGTAATCTGCATCTGGGGTAGGGTGCGTGACAAAAGATAGCTTCTGTCATCAACCATGTAAGGATTTGAGCAAGTGTCTGCAGATATTGCAATGGGGTACACATCATCTCTGGATGATGGGGTTGAAAGATCATCCAACGCAAAAAAACGCCAGTCGATGCCTGTCCCTGGAGGTTGCCGAAATTCTTGGCGGAGCCCTTTCCTGAAAGGAACCTTTATGGGCACATAGGTTTCGGGAAATAATGGAACAACTCTTCCATCAGGTACTTCCTTGGCAAAGTAATAAATTGTGATGCTGTTAACAAGAACAGTAGTGATGAGAGAAGATAATACAAGAATTAGCATGCCCTGATCTAAGTTAACAAAGTTGACAATAAAATCACCGAGTCATGATCAAATTCAAGTAGCTCAACCGGTGAGCTGGTTAACTTCCAATACGGAGTTACACGGTTTGATACCTTTGCCTATCCAAAAAAAAAATCACCAAGTCATGCATCTGCGACTTAGTCACTAGCCACTATGAAGTTGAACATTGACACCATATTAAGCTTTCACTAGTCACTCAGAATGCATTTCACTAGACAATGTGCAAACAAAACAGCGTACTAAGATATGGGGAGCCCTAATTCCCAGGTCACTTATCCTTATAGTATACGATTTGAAATTAGCTGAAGGATCCATTTAAATTTAAACCTGCAGCAAATAGTGAAATGCCATCTATGAATTGATGCAATAGATTAATTAGACAAGTAGGTCACATTATACAAATGTCAACCTTTAAAATTCATGATCTCCAAAACATAACAAAGGAAATAATTGTATGACATAGAACACCAGCATCAATCGCCGAATAATTAAGCTCGAGCAAAGCAAGAATGAGAACAGAAGCTAACAATTATACCACCCCCAAAAAAACCACTCAAAATCCAAATTGTCATTGAACCTTGGAAAAAAAATTAGAATGACAGCAAAAATTCTCAAGGGCAAGCAATAGTTTGTTTTGTACTTAGGGCGAGCGAGTTATCATGAAATCAAGAACCAAACATATGAATTAGAAAAACAAGAGAATGATGAGTAAAAGCAGCAGTATCCTGATTTAATTGACCATAGACGATGAAGACAAATCAACGGCAAAAAAATATCATAACTTTATACCACAGGATAACAACAACAACCTCCGGAGACCTTACCATCCATCAAGCAAAGCGTCGAAAACAAAGGAAACCAAATAATGATCAGAGTTCAGCTCATCCGTCTCAAGCCTCAAGGAATTTTTGTGGACATTGACATCACTATTCACCACTTTGGCCTGCTTCTGCTCCTCACCGGGCGGTGCCACCACTGGGGCCTGAGGCAGCGATGTCTGCAACTCAAACGGACCTAAATAGGGTTGGCCCACAATGGGTCCAGCGTGATTGCACACTGCGTACCCACTGGAACTGTAATAGGGGTAGTACATAGGAGCCGAGGTAGAGTGGGTATGATAAGGAGGGGGATTCATGGGGTAAGACGGATAGTAGTCCAGGCGGTGGGGGTGCAGAGGAGATGGGTGGGGCTGGGTAGGTGCTCTTCTTCTGTTGACGGTGCTCAAAGATACGCCCATTTTCTTGGATGGGATTTTGGGAAAGAAGGTGGAGGAATTGTTGGTGCAGAAACAAATGCAACCCCCAAATCATGTTTATTGCTCTCCTCGTTGCCAGTTTTTAGATGTGAATTGATTCGTTACAGCTTTCGTTTACTAAAGAATCATATTCTTGTTATAGCCATACACAAAAGTCTCACCCCATTTTTTTATACAAAATCCACATCCACACAATACATTACTCACAATGCCAAGTGCATAAACGTAGCATTCTTTGAATGAATACCTCCTCCCTCACTTAACTAAAAAAAATACCTCCTTCCTCATCGCTGTCTTCTTGCTTTTACCTCTAGTTTCCGCCCATGTGTGCAAGTTCTTTTTTTAATAGTGTGTGCGTGCGATAGTCATTTCTTCTGCAGCAGCATGTAGGTGCGGGTTCCTGTGAGAAAGTGGATGTAGGGTGTTTGCACATGACCAACTCTAACATGCTCTATTCCAAAGGAAGCGGCATAGCCCGTTTAGGCGCCGTCCTCCATCCTGTCCTAATGAAGCCTAAGCATCCGCTTAGGGCCACTTAATTGGGCGCATAGGCCACCCAAGTACTGGGCAGGCCCTCACCGCTCACGAACTGCCAACACTTTCTCGAACACTGCTAAAAAAATATTAACTTTCCAGAAGGCAGAGGCTTTTATTGAATAAAGGGAGAGAAAAATCTCTAATGAAATACTCGAATGAACTGAACATGAACGTGGGAACAATCGCAAATTCGTAATAGAGGAACTGCTGTGGTTTACTGATCTCATTTGGTGACTGTTTCAAGTGTAAGAACGAAATATGAGAACTGGACTAAAAAATTCCTGCTGTGCATGTGAACATGAAGCATTGATTAGATGAAGAGTTAAAGGAGTAGAGAATTTACACAAAACTGAACTAATTATCGTGAGCCTCTTGTTGAAGAGGATCAATCTTTATTATAAGTGGGTCGTGAAGGTTCATAGAAGGATCAGCTGTGATGGGCAATGGCGACGGCGACATGTCGCCGTGTAAATCTTGATTTTCAGCCAATGCTCTTTCAAGAGCTTCCTTTGCAACCCTCATGACACAAAGTATTAATAGCACTGCAAGAAACATGAGGGAGAAGAGAATTCCAGACAATGATCAAGACCTTAGACCGGCGTAGAAACTCGATGACATAAGCTTACAAATCCAAAGAATAGAACATACCAGATACTATAAGCCCCATCAGGATAAATGCCTGTATCAAAGTAAACGCAAGAATAAGAGCACACAGAGATATAAATACTGGGGATGGAACTTCGAATGTGCAGCAAATTGCTCTTACCCAACGAGCTCTTGAGAATTCATGCCATCCATGTGTTACATCAGAAAGATCCTTCAGGGTTGTGCCAATATAGACCAAGGCAAAAGTAATAGGCTGCAGCAGAAGGAATAGCTTTATATCTGATACATTGGGCAATGACTATAATAAACAGGCAGCGGATAGAGTACGTACCATCATGCCCAACCAGGAAGCAAGCATGTAATGAAATAAAGGAACCGGGGTCACCGACAAGAGGTAGTTCAACATGTTGAAGGGAAGTAAAGGGACAAGCCGGAGCAACAACACAATCTGTCAAATGGGAGTAGATATATTCAAGCACACGGAAGAAGAAGATACTAGTTCAAGATCTGAATTACCCTTGCTTGACTGAGAAAAAAAGACGGAGCAGTACCATATAAATTAAAAGAAAAAAACGTTTAGTAAATTCTAACTGAGAAACATGAAATACCTTGAACCCAGATTTCTGAATTGCAAGAGCAACTGCATGGAATTTGGGATAATCTTTTAACTTGGAAA
>JAOYMZ010025365.1:0-17554 GCA_025802335.1 Pinguicula primuliflora | reverse complement strand
CTCACTTTAACAAGAGTAGCCACATGCGTATGTCTAGAAACTCTTGAGTGCAAGATCGGGACCCCAAGGTATACCCCGGGATCATCAACTTGCTTAATATCAAGGGCCAGTTCTATATCATTTGTGATATCCTGTGAGACGTTGGGAGCTATCCACAACACCGATTTTCTCCTATTCACCATTTGTCCGAAGGATAAGGCAAAGGCATTGAGCAACTCACGGATGATGGTCTCCTGTGACACTGTTGCCTCTGAAAAAAGAATCAAATCGTCAGCAAACATGAGGTGTGATAATGTAATTTTATTCTTACCAAACACCAGGGGCCTCCCCAATCCTATTTCCATTGTTACATTGATGGCTTAAGAGAGGCGCTCAATGCATAAGACAAACAAATAGGGGAAAATAGGATCCCTTGGCGGATACCCTTGGTCAGAGAGAATTCAAGACCCCTCAGACCATCCCAGAGCAGCTGTGTGGAACTAGTAGATAGAGAAGACATAATGACCCCAGACAGGTAGGCTGGAATCCCAACATCTTGTAATGTGTTTTCTATAAAAGACCAATCAATCCTGTCAAAGGCCTTGGAGAGGTCAATCTTCATTGTCATATACCCCTTCTTACCCCTGCAAAGGTTCATGGAATGAATAACCTCCTGTGTTGTAATGATGTTTTCAATAATGTTGTGTTCCCGAATAAAGCTAGACTGATTTCAGGAAACAACAGAGGGCATAACCAACTTAATCCAGTTAGCGATCACTTTAGTAACCATTTTAGCACTCATGTAAATAAGGTTAATGGTACTAAAGTGATCTAGACTAGCCGGATTAGTGTTCTTTGCCAAGAGAGAGATCATTCCCTTATTTATTTTGCGTGGAATTCATCCTGATTCAAACACTCGCTGCACGAAAGAAATGAAAGAATCAGCTATAGTCGGCCAATATGTTTGCAAAATCTCCTGAAAAGCCATCGTGGCCTGCAGCTTTGTCGGGATCCATATCAAACAGGGCTGATTTAATCTCTAAGTCTGTGACTTTCTTGGAAAGTAAAGCAATTTGAGACATTGAGAGAATCGAATTTAAGACATTTGAACACTTAAAGGGAACTTAGGGGAGATTCATTTGTCGCCAATGGGGTAGGGCAGAATAAAAGCTTATAATAAGTAGAGAATTCATTAACTAAAATGAGACAATCTGTGCACCAGCTATTATCACTCAATTTGATATGCTTCGTAGTGTAACTATGCCGCGTATCCTTGTGAAGCGAGTGAACATAACTAGTGTTACGGTCACCCCTGGTTACCCAATTACTATGAGAGGTTTGTCAATGCAGGAGCTCCTCCTGAGTCATAATGTTTTCCAACTCTGTACGTAGCTGGACTTCCAATTTGCTCAAGTATTTAGAATGCTATTTGGCAATACTCAGTTGAAGGCTTGCAATCCGGTTCGCAAGATGTGGCTTTTGTCTGTTATTGTTCCCAAAGTGTTCAATCTTCCACTCATGAAGCTGATCCTGCAAGAGGGTTATAGCTCGAACCCAAGTAAAACGAGGACTCGAGTACCCCAAGGGAGATAAATCAGGGAGGGTATCCCAACTGTTAAAGTGAGGACACCCAAATGAAGGTCTCCCTCCCATTTTATCCTCCCTGTGCACAAAGGCATTGAAATCACCCATAGCAATCCACGAGAGATGGAAGAGCTTGTTCCGCATGGACCTGTGGATCCGGGGGTTTGGGGAGCCATAGCTGGCTGTGAGGTGCAAGGAAGTGTCATTGTTATAGCAAATGCTCAAATGAATAAATTATCAATCCATCTTAATAATAGAGACAGAGAGACAATCATGCCAAAGTACCAAAATTCGTCCAGAAAACCTAGAGCTCCCACTCAGAAGGAGTTTTCAAAATCATGACCTATACTCCTAATGACATGGTCAGCATGGGTACCAGCTGGGTGTGGCTCAAGGAGTATAAGCATTAGAGTTTTATGGGCTAAAATGAGATTATTAAGAGCAGCGAGAGTAGTAACATTTTTAATACCCTGGAGATTCTAGGAAAGTATTTTAAATTATTGTGCAAGACATTAAAAATAGTGTAAGGGTGTTATGGAAAGGAAAACATATTAAATAACTAAATCAGGAGGCTTACTACATCTCCTGGCCTCACCAACCGGCAGATCTACCGATCATAGAGGAACCTGAGGCTGCAAAGTCACACCCTCATCCGGACATTCAATGGACAAATGTGGAGCACTGCCCTCCGGACCCATAACATTCTTTCCAATGTAGACTCCCCAGTGTTCCGGAACTTTTGTGTTCATAATGGGACCTCTGAGGTCTGTTAAGGGATTCTGATACGAGGTGCCTGCAATTTCAGAAGATCCAGGGTGTGAAATAGTAATAGAATTGTGCTTAGAAGTAGGAAGGGAACCCGAGTGAAAAACATTGGGGTTGTTAGTTAGGGGGAGTTCACAGTAATCTTAGTAAATGAAACAGGTGGGAACTGGGCTGAACTGGTCTAATTAGCTGAAATTGAATCCTTGGTACTAGTAGAGCTCCTCCGTTTTCCCATCGGCTTGGGAGCAGACGGCTTGGCCGATGATCGAGAAGCAACCTTGCAGGACCTATTCTGTTGTGAGCCTGAAGGTAGGATGGGATTAGCTGTAGTTGTACGACCCTCTTCATTTTGGTCTACCAAAATCGAGTACCTAGAGTAAAAATAAAATGGATTAGTAGATGCATTGGCCTTCTCCCCCATCGTTGGTGGCTTGGAAGGAGCTAAGGGCTTCCTTGTCCTTTTGGGGGCACCATCCAGGGTCCAGACCTGGAGCAATCAACGATCGGGGCAAATTGTAAGTATTCAGGGACCGGTTGAAAGTCGATCCTATGCCTATAATAGACGAAGGCTGACTGGAGGTTTTTGGGAAAGGAGAGACCCGTTCTGCATACAATTGACCATTGTGAGAACCTGCAGTAGCCCTAGCTACCCAGGAACTCGGGTTAGGCTGGTTTAATGTTGAACCCAACTGAGAAGAAAAACCAGTCGCCATTGCTGAGGAACCCTGACTTCTGCACCCTGTCTCTTGGAAACTACAGTTCTCGGTAGTATGGCCATATCTTGCACGGTTGTAGCAAATCACATGGAGCCCCTTATATTGTACCGGATATACCATAGAGAAAACATGGACTGCAAGAGTGAGAGGTTTACGTAGGTCAATCCGCACTGCAAACCTCACGAATAGACCCCTATCTTCAGAAATTGTATGATCATCAACTTTGAGAAATGCACCAATAGGGCTAGCTATTGCTTTCACCATATCATTGTTAAAGAATTGAGTGAATATCCCGGGAATACGAACCCAGGTTGCCACATTCTCAACATGATCATCTTTAATGTTGAAATCCCTATGCCATGGACACTACACCAGAGTCTGATGTAGTGTCCTCCAATTGTATGGGGGCCCTCGTAGAGAGATTTACTGTAATTGCTCAAATTCGATTGACGAAGGAGGTAAAACCCGTTATCTATGTTGGTGAGCTTGAGATCTCCTTTAGGTTTCCAATACAAGTGCAGATTTTTTAGAAGAGATTAGAACCCCATATAGCAACTGAGGGGACGTATAATGAGAGCATTATGCATATTCTCCTTGATCTGGGCTTGCACCGCATCAGAGAAAGTGATAGTATGGAAGTTATCTTGAGTAGAATACGTTACATCATCATGCCCTAACTTTATTTCCTTTCGACCCAAAGCCTGTCAGTAGTAGAGTAGGATTTGAAGGAACGAACAGGGTTGTCTTTGGGGGCGGCCCACATTCACCGCCGGAGGGGGAGAGTCATCAATTGTGATAGGCGGAATAGAACCATTCAGAGGCGGAAAGCCCTTCGGAATAGAACCATTCAGTGGCGAAAAGCCCTCCGGAATAGAACCATTCAGAGGCAGAAGGCCCTCCGGTGGCACCATATCCACATCCTCCATGAGGATGGGCGACCAAATATAAAATCAGTGGCAAGGACTAACGATTGAGGTGAATTTTGGTGAATAAATTAGCCATTTCCGAAAAAATATGAAAGTTATTGGTGGTCGGAACTAGTTTATCGATCAATGTTGCTGAGAGAAAAACACAGATACTGATGGAATGTTTTACTTGTACTAGATATAACCCGTAGCTAAAGTCATGACACCAAAAGGAAGTTTGGCAAAAGGTTATTCAATTAACCAAGCTTCTTATGGGTTAATTGGAAGGGCACAGAAAATACATAACATTGAAACCAAATACAATATATATAGCTTAATTAGTCATTAATTCAAATTGTCATGACTATTCAAGTTCAGTAATTCAGAAATCCATTCTAGGGCCATAAGCCATCAATGTGATTACCATCCCCCATGCAATAGGGATTCAAAAATCAAGGGTGACATTCATAGTCCAAAAAGCAACCTAAAAATCAGGATCTATTCTAAACTTCATGTAATCCGAACCTGTATGATTAGTGTAAAAGTTAGAAGCTTCACAAACCCAGATTCTACCAAACTTGCGGCAATGTATAATATGTGCTGAAATTTGCAGAATTGTTAAAGATGCAGCAATCCGTGGATGCAATAAATAACAGAAAACAATAGACATAAAGAAACTCATAAGTAAAGCTTCATGCTTCAGAACACAATGAAGAAAACTGAGGGGAACCATATATGTGAAAATATGAAGCAAATTGTGCAGGCAATAAAGCACTAAAAACGTTAGTCAACGAAGCAACTCATAAGTAGAGCAGTATGCTACAGAAGACAACGTAGAAAGTTGAGGACCACATGGCAGAGCAAAGATGCTAGGATTTATGATGGTGCATGGCCAAAAACTTGTAAGTAGATGAATAATTTATGTGGGGTAATAAACACCTGAATCCATTAGTGTGGGAAATTTAACACTGTAAGGAAGGTATTTATGGGAAAGTGTTTGTATGTAATAAAATGATGATTAGAGACACCATATCCAAATCACCTTGTTGTTTGTATGAAACAGATCAGATTGAAGCTACGGTACCAAAGATATCACATATTCCATTCCAAATCACATTGTTGTTTGTATGAAACAGATCAGATTGAAACTACAGTACCAAGGACATCGCATATTCCATAATCCTACAAAAATTGAAGAAAAATATCAGCATCTTCACAGGAATGGAAATGGGAAAAAATAACGACTCACTCATCCTAGGATCTCCGGATAGACAATATTAAGTGTACATCCCTTGTTGTCCTTGGGGAGCAGAATGCTAACTCTATCGTTATATGTGCATCGAGATAGGGCAACGTATGCTTGGCCGTGGCCCATGACTGAAAATAGGTTCACGAAGGTTGATTCTGACAAATTTCATAAATTGACCATGTGCCTTATTTATGGTCATGGCGTAAGCTAAGCTAACTATGAATTACTGCCTTGTCATTTAGAAAGGAAGCTCAGTCGAAGATGGTATCAATGACATACACGGAATGAACTCTAAATTGTCGACGTGTTTGCCGAACAGTATCATTGCTTCAATGACGCATGTATTGCATCGGGTGACCATCAGTCCGTGCTTGGGAGTAACATTCCTCAGTAGTATAACAGGGCTACCGACTTTCAATTCTAGACGGATAGGGGGCAGCCCAGTTAGATTAAATGAGTTGAGGAATTCATTAGGATAGCAGTTCCGGATGGTAGTATTTGCACCATCTATTTTCGAGATTTTATCAGCAGCTTGGTAGGTGTAAGTTGTACCAAGGAAGGTAGCAAGTGCGAAGGCATTGATATTTCCAACATCATCATTCCGAGGGGCAAGGATGTTTCTTTTAGTCAAATAGGATGGTGTCGATGTAGTGGAAATATGTAGCCTGGGATAAACGGATGACACAAGTCATTTCAGGTCATTGCACTTTCGAATATTACGAGGGATGCGTATAACCTCAGTAGGATCACTTCCTACCTACGTAGAAGATGGATACATTGTTAGGTGATGATAAGGGCTGTCAAATGTACGTAAAAGAGCAATAGTATTTTACATTGACTAATCGTATTCAGAAAAACATTGTAAGCGATGTTTACAAGGTTGCTCGAATCTAAGCGCATGTTAGATGCCAGTGTTAGGGAGTGCACTGCGTTCCAGATGTAAGAGCATTTCAAACAGGTAGCAACTATTTACTCATGGGCGCCCTTTCGTATTATTGGTAAGATCTGGCAGAAATTGCCACCAAGAACGGCAGTAATACCTCCGAATAATGAAGTTGTGTCCAGCATGTCCAGAAGGGTTTGGTCTACTACTTCAATACAAAATTGATGCTGCATTGGAACCTCATCCCATATGATCAGTCTTGTCTGCCAGAAAAGATCAACCTGTTGCGATTGTTTGTCGAACCTGCAGATAGAGGTGTCTAATACATCAAGGGGTACAGAGAACAACGAGTGAGCTGTTCGACTGCCAATGAGCGACAGGGATGCAATGTCGGATGAGGCAACAGTGATGACAGTATTCCCAAGGTTGCGCATTTTTGTGCGATAGCATAATATAAGAAGGTCTTGCATGTACGAGCACCACCACCTAGGAAGAAGGCAACTCCTTTATTAACAAGAATAAATGACACGATTGCATCCTATGCATAGCGTTGTTCACTATTAAGTTGATAAATGACATCATCGACGGGATCATTTAGTGCCTTCATGTGTGCATAGAATAATAAGAAAGGCGATTAAACTGTGTCCATAAAAGTAACGGCTGAACGAGAGCACACTAAGTCAGTATCATACAAACTAATCTCCTCAATTGGTTTCCAGTTTTGAAGGTTGATGCTTCCTGAAGGCATTGCAACCACTCAGTATCATTTTCATGAAGACCCCTTTCAATACATACCATCTTAAAAGTTTCACATAGAACACCATCCACAGTGCGGAGGTCCTCAAATGATGTAGAACCCACAACAACGGTCAGAAGTAGGAACAAGTAGAAGTGCTCGTCGGAGTTAGGAGCAGCGAAGTACATTTGACCATGGGTACCCATCTGTTTTCGATCTAAACAAAGTATTGAGAAAAATCCTTGTAAGCATATGGAGTTGAGTGTAGGTTGCTAGCATACCAAGCAAAGTATCTAGTCAGAGTTGAAACTTCATGAAGGGCTCGTTCAATGATTCTTTGAGGAAGTTCATTAGGATCGTATACAATGCGATGCATGCCAGACAGATGCAAGTGCAAACACTTTACGGAGGGGAACTCCTCGTGCATATGGTGTTCGAAAATCCTCCAGGCTGCTTTAAGTGGACCGATATACCGGGAATCAAGATAATGTTGTATCTCATTTGGATCTCCTAATACCGTAGTGGTCCTGTCATAGCCCTTGTAGATGTATTTGTGAAAATATTTGACACAACGTATGCCAACGCAGACTTCATTATTGATGTGGCAATTGTACTTGCGACTCAAGTAAGGACGGTAAAGAACAACATGTTTGTTGTCTAGGTGGTGATCTCCAATAAGGTGTGTTTTACTTTTACCTATTGGAATTGAAAAAGATTGTTAGCCCTGCTTACAAATAATGTGGTGATATCCAATGGATAAGAATATTGGAAAAATCAGAAGAATAGTCAGATTAGAATTATATTAATAATGGGCGGATATAAGCTAAAGTTTGTATGGAAAAAGTGTTACAGTCTACTCAAGCAATCAGCAGTCTGTATCTTAACTAAGTAATACTGCAAATAAGTATTACCTGTATCACACTGATGATAGGTCGGATAACCATCTTGCCTAGTATGGTTTATGCAGTAAATGGTTTGGGATATTTTTTTAGTGCATCGGTGATTTTTCATGCATGTCACTGTTGGATTATCGATGTCGTAGGGTCCGTGGATCATGCGATGTGCTATTGTCTCGAAAAGCTCGGGTTCTTGTTCTTGGATTGGGAACTCAACACATACACTCTGGTCAACCTGAGCACACGTCCGAAATTTTATCAGCATCTTGTAGGAAAAGCAGCCAATGCATTTGAGGCAATCAATGTTTTTGGAATTCAATAGTGTGGATGTGGGCAACAACGACTCCAAAAATGTTGTTCACTTCGACATCCTTTATGAGGGTCTTTCTTTTTAGTTCGAACACACAGGCAACAATGTCAGGTCGATCAAGAGCGGACTGATGGCTTAGTAGCGCAGCAGTAAATTCAGGCCACTTAGGATTGGCTGTCATAGTGAGGAAGATGTCTGAATGATGATGGTAGCGTGTGACAGCCATGGAATCTTGAAAAATCTCTAAGTGGTATCGTGGGCTACCGATATGAGAAGACGGTAGGACAACACGTTGTCTGACCTGGTGTGGAATAAGCTCAGCCGAATACAGATCAGTTAAATTTTGAGAGTAATCAGATCTGAACTTGTCTCTATTTTTCTAGTAATAGCTCAGTTGGTTCTGTTTAGTTGATGCCCATGTGTCAGCTATAAATTCTTGGAATAACTTTTTACCTCGCATGATTGTAAAATATTCATCGGGGCATTGGAATAAACAAAAGTTGTAAAAATCCATTAGTGTAAGGCGTCTGGTGGTATGTGCACTGAGATCGACACTCCACTATCTCATTCCAATGTCTCATCCTAGGTCCCCGTGTGGGAAAAACAACACATAGTGCAGTGGTAGATATGCAGGGTGTAATAGTAAGTAACTGGTTGTCATGAGTGAGGTGCACACATATGTCGCATGTCTTGCCAAGAGACGCGCCATCTCCAGGTAGGATAATTGCTATCTCCCTTGTAGTTGAGAGGTTGTATCTATGGGGATCAGTTGACGTTGTGTACTGCAGGCATGCATGCATATGCCGACTATCAGGATGCATCTGGCTCAAGATCACGTGGGCCTGACAGAATTTTTGAATGAATGGATTAACCTACTAAATAAAAGTGGAATGGATTAATCTACATGTTGTATGTTAGTGCATGCGTAAGAAGTGTGAAACAAAGGTACTTACCTCGACCAGGCAGTGTTGGATAGTTCTGAAGACATATGTTCGACATTTTTCATTTCTGGAGGCACATATGTCTAGTGCATGTTCTGGATCATAGATATAGAGTTGCGCATACATTGCATCATTGTATTGTTGAGACAGCAGGGGTCTGACCCGATGACACAACTGTCCGTGAATTGTAAATGTTTTAGGGTCACGTCCAGAATAGTCAACAGGTCTGTACTAAGTACCTAGGCTTGTAAATGCATTTTCCGCATTGTACGCATGCATATGATGGCAGAAGGATTTGGATTGAGCATTATTTCCTTCAAACAATGCGAACAATGCTGTAGGAGGTGGCGTAAGCAAAGGGAGACGTATCTTTCCATTTAGACAGACCAAAGGTGGGATTGCGTGCAGAGGTGCCACTCAATTTTTCATCTAGCCAATGTAGAGCGTGGCATGAACGACATATAGCATTCATTGCTCCAAGCGAGCGTTGGAAAGACTGCTGCATTAAGTGTGGTTAGCCTATCACACAAGGAACGATGTATGAACATTGTACATGCATCCATCGCTCAAAGCGAGTGTCGGGAAGCCTGCAACGTTATGAAAATACTTACAACATTAGGTTGTGTGGTGGATGAGGTCGGGGTTGGATGGACAATTGATTGCTGGCTGGATGATGCACGATTGATAGTTGTAGCCACTGTCGAGACAGATTGCAGGAGGATTGGCCGGGCTTCGTGCATGTCCTGCAGGCAATTATTAAGCATTTTAATTGGTAGAAGGATATAGTAAGGACGTGCTGAGTGCAAAGGTACAAGAATCTGAAGTCACGTACATGTACAGTTTGGTGGCTGAACGATGCACGATTGATAGCTGGAGTAGTAGGTGGCATAAGCACGTATTCTGTAGGAAATGTGTAAGTATATGCAGTTGCATTGGTAAAGTGATGCAGTATGGATTTACGCTGAAATAAAGTTACCTAAGTGATGTGTAGTGTTTCATGCTCGGGTGTTTCATGCTGCAAGCGAGGGCGAATATTCTGCAAGTTGTGCAATTATTAGAGTGTGGATAGTTGAGTATTTTGTAGATTGGAAAAAGAGCATACCCTTATGCCAGGCGAATGGTGCATGGGTCTCTTTCCCATGGCGATATCGCGACTCCTACCGAAAGATGATGCAATCGACATTTGTGTTGGATGAGCAACGTTCTGTTAGCAACAAAGTTGTTTTGATAATCCAGATGTGTGCAGTAACAGTAAGAGTATGAAGAAAATGAACCGCTGGAATATCTACAGGAATTTGTGCAGGCACTATACATGGAGGGGCAGCGTCACCAATATCCTGTTCAAATATACAGGAATACGAAATGAGAGTGCAATTCAAAATAATTAGGAAAAAATTCGTACAAACTGCAACAACATCTGTAGGGATGGGTGCAGGTGCTAGCCAGGGACAGAAAGTGTCAGCAATAGTCTGTTCAAATATAAAGAGGATACAAAGTCAGCCCACGGGATAGGTAACAGTGCAGTTAGTAACAATGAGGAGTACCTGTTGTATACTTGGTTGAAGGAGGCTTCGAACATTCTCAGCAATATTAGGGGGAACATTTTTGCAAGGTCTAACACGTTGTCGAACTGCCGAAAGGTGGTACTTAAAATTTGTAATGGATGAAAAGATCATGTCACAATATGTGCATCTGATATTATTTCCGGCCAGTCGAACACCAAATGACCAGCATGGGTCAGCCGGTTTTGGGTGGCATTTGAGCTGATCCAACAACAAAAGCACAATAAAAGATAGCATGTTCAAAACAGTGTTAGAAAGATAGTAAAGAGGGAAAAAGTTGGTAAGATGTTAGTAAAATTAAGTAAAGTCAAACATGTAAGAGAACGAAGACGGGAATGCAAGGAAAAGGATAATGACCAAATTGAATGAAAAGTAGAATGTATGCAAGAAAAATCGTAATACTTATTGAAACTCAAACCACAAAATAATAAGGGGAGGAATGGAACAAAAATAACTATTCTAAGGAGATCAAAATATGCATTGTTCTGTGACAACCTTTTGAAAGGTAGAAAAACTACCAACAAAACTAATTAATCAAACTTGTTGTGGAAGGGTCCCATCGCAGAAGTTTGGAGAAGGGTCTAAAATTGGATCGTCCAAACAATCATTGCAGCTGACAACCAAGTAATCGTATAATCCAAGTAGTTGCAGTCAAAATCCAGGAAGTGGTGGAAGGTGGAGGACAACGGACGCCACCGAAGGAAAAACAACAGATGCGGCTGGAGGAAAAAACAGAATTGTGCGAAAGACACTGTCTATAAAATAAAATAGTGTAAATAAAATACCGTAGCCGTTACCATAAAAGTAATTAAAATGACGTAACTGTTATCATAAAAGTAAATAAATGTGGAGATCCAGCAATCTGAAAATAAGATTTATTCAAAACGAACTCTGAAAATTATATATCAAAAGAATTGCGACAGCAACTAAACCAAATTTATATTTCCCTGCCATATAATTGTTGAAGCTTGATGTACTGGTGGAAAAAGACTTGAGCAACAACAACTACATCAACTTATTCCGGTAGAGAAGATAAAAAATAATAATAATAAAAATTCCGGTAGAGAAGTCAAACACGGAGCCAATCTATGGAGATTCGTCAATCTGGCAACCTTCATTTGAAGAAAATGAAACTAATATGGGAAATCACCGCCGATACATTGGTGGAAGAGTCCAAAATTGGGCCGTCCAAACAATCACTGCTGCTAACCACCAAGTAATCGTATAAGCCAAGTAGTTTCAGTTAAAATCCAGGAAGTGGTGGAAGGCGGATAGTGGCGGAACCAGGAATTAATGAAGGGGATCACGATCCCTTACTTTTGTGTATATATTTTTATTAAAGTATATTAATAACAAATATTTTTATTAAAATAATATATGAAAAAATAAAATATATTGTATTCCTTTGTATTTTTTTTTGTTAAGCAAAACTTGTATAATAAAAACTAAAGTATTTACATCCTAGTAGCCACCAATTCCTCCCACACAGTTACAGTTCCGCAAGGCAGTGTATAGGTGCTGAAATCCAAGTTCCAATCCCATACACAAATGTGTTTCTGCCTGCAGTTCCTCTAATCCATTTTCAGGTTGCCGTTTGTATCCTTGTAATACAGATTCATGGATCAAATTGTTTACTACAGAACTGCATTTCGTTCCTCGTCATCCATATCATCCAACAGGAGGCAATCCAGATCAGAGTCCATACCTTCGTGCTGATGTTGTGTGGCCTTCTTGATTCAGAATCAGATAGGCTTCCTGTAACCATGGTTTTAGTAGGGTGTAGTTGCAGCCATTCACTTACCAAATTCCACACCAAGCCTGTAACTCTGTTGCCTTGGAGTTGATGTTCTTCCATTTTCATTTCCTCCTTGCACTGAAATTGTTCTTAAATTGTATTCCTTTGTATTATACATAGTAGAAGAAAAATATTAAGTTATACAAGAACCAGAAAAGAAGAATGGAAGAAAAAATAATGGCAAATTTAAACTTATTTTTTGCACATATTTGTTTATATTATTTTTTCGACTTTTGTTCACAAAATATAAAAATACTAGACCAATTCTAACATTTCAGTGCTAAATCGATTTCAGAATGGAAAGAATGGAAAATACAATCAAAGACAACATCTAGCTATGGCTCAAGAACAAAAACTTCCAAGAATACAATGGCAGAGCAATTCGAGGCAATGGAAGGAAAATCCATATGCGGTAAGCTTCAATGTTCTGTAAGGATGTCAAAACAACAGGAAGTTAACTCATCTTCTTTGGTGAGCGAAGAATAGGAGGGCATAAGACCCAATTGTGTAAATATGTAAAATATTTTATGATAATAAAATAAAATCTCTTTACTTCAAAAAAAATATCTATTTCAGAAAATGTCATACTTTAGTTACGATAATTTTGATGCTAACAAAATTATAAATATCTAACCATATATATTTTTTAAAATAAAAATTAATGACTGATTCCAGGATTATAATCACAAGATAATTCTAAAATTGATTTTGTATTTTAATTTCATCAACAAAAAAAATGATATAAAATTGTTATATATACAATTTAAAAATTAACTATGGATTTATCTAGCTTTATTAAAAGATTAATAGAATTAATTTATATTAATACATCTATTTAAAAAAGTAATTAATTGTCTTTAAATTACATAAAATAATATATTATAGATTTTATAAAATCCAGTAAACTAAAATTTGACATAAAATAATATAATGCTCCATAAAGGCTATATAACAAAATATACCAATATCATGTACCCTTCTAGATAACCCTATAAACCAACTAACTTATCTAGATAACCATCTAGATAACCCGATAAACTAACCTTTTTTTTAATTTAAGGGGGGCACGTGCCCTCCCGTGGTTCATTACAGGTCCGCCACTGAAGGCAGAGGACAATGGATGCCGCCGAAGGAAAAACAACAAATGCGGCTGGAGGAAAAAAATAGAATTATGCGGAAGACACAGTCTGTAAAATAAAATGGTGTAAATGAAATACCGTAGCCGTTACCATAAAAGTAAATAAAATGCTGTAACCATTGTCATAAAAGTAAATAAATTAGGAAATCACGGCCGATACATGTACTTTGTAGGGATTGTGTTAATGAGTCCACGTCGGCTGTAATCGGAAAACAAAGACGAAGGGGAAAACCCCCCCTTATGGGTGTTCGCAAATCACAGAAAAAAAACTCGGAATCCTGATGAAAAGAGCGAGGAAGAACAAAACTGAGGGCGTATATAGCTCACGAACAGAAGTTACGAAAGCCACGCGAATATGAGGTGGTTGAATTTTAAGAGGTGATGTGATTGAAACACTTTTGGAGCTATCCTATTGTATCACGCCACGTGCAAATTCGTGAGGTATGCGTGAAAATAATTCGTCTACTATATCATTACACAACAAAACTAGTGAGAGAAGAGTGGGAAATTCGTAGCGACTTGTCAGAACAAAGAGAATGCTTGTCAGAAAAAAGAGTGAAGAGAAAATGAATGAAAATAATAAAGTAAATAAAATGTTGTAACCGTTATCATAAAAGTAAATAAATTCTTGTGACCGTTATCATAAAAGTAAATAAATTGCTGTGACCGTTATCATAAAAGTAAATAAAATGTTGTAACCGTTATCATAAAAATAAGTAAATTAGAAAATCACTGCCGATACATGTACTTTGTAGGGATTGTGTTAATGACTTCATGTCGGCTGTAATTGAAAAATAGAGATGAAGGGGGGGAAACCCTTATGGGTGTTCGCAAATCACGGAAACAAACCCGGAATTCTAATGAAATAATCAACCTTGAAAAGAGTAGGGAAGAACAAAACTAATTAGAGAAGAGTGGGAAACTCGAAGCGGCGCGTCAGACCAAAGAGAAGGCACATCATAACAAAGAGAAAAAAGAGAAAAGAGTCCGGACATGTGTACGGATAGGATTCTAAACAAAGCTTCGCACCTGATTTTATGCAAGTAGTATGGATACTAAAGCGCACTGTGACAGATTTTTTTGAGTTTTGTTTGGGCTGAGTTGAAAAATGCTGTCGTTTAACTAAGAGAATCATATTGATGGAGGATTCTAACAAGTCGAAAAGAGCAATTAAAATCCATTGATGAAAAAACAATGAAAATATAAGGCTTTTGAGTTCCAGCCCACACACATCACAGTTATGGATTCAATTAATAATTTTAACTAAGCCCATATTTCTCTGGGTGCCCATTTGCTTATGGACCTTAATTAAAAAAATAAATTAATTACTGTTCTAGAACATTCCATGTGTAACGGGGCCCACACAGAATCACGGCCCCATCCCCATTATTGGCTTAATTTTACAGCTAATTATATACGCAATTATTATTTTTATTATTTTGTTGAACAAAGCGGTGAAATAGGCAAATTTGACTTGGAAATACAAAACCGTGAGGACAGGAGCAACTCGGAGAAAAAGCCGTCGCCGATCCTTAACCCCCAATCCGAGATTTGTTGGTATGGATCCCGATGCTGTGGCCAAGGCATTTGTGGAGCACTACTACTCGACTTTCGATGCTAATCGAGCAGCGCTGGCGAATCTGTATCAGGATGGCTCGATGCTAAGTTTCGAGGGCCAGAAAATCATGGGAGCCCAGCACATAGTGGCGAAGCTCACGAGCTTGCCATTTCAGCAGTGCCAGCATGTGATCACCACCGTTGACTGCCAACCCTCGGGACCCGGGGGCGGTATGCTTGTTTTTGTCTCCGGCAATCTGCAGCTCGCTGGGGAGCAGCACGCGCTCAGGTTCAGTCAGGTACGGCGAGAATCTCTTTGTTTATTTACCACTTCTGGTTAGAACGTCGGGCGATTATACGGTTGTTCTGTTATGCTTTCATCTAGTTCTAGGTTATGAATATGATGCTTTATAGCTTTTTTTAGTGTGTTTTGATTATTTGCAATTTTATACGGTTATTCGAGTAATTGAGTGACTAATTAGATTATAATTGCATCTATTAATGGTAATGTGCGTGTTTGCGTAACGAACAAACTGTTTATTAAGTATGATGGTGATGATGTTAAATATCTAACCTACTGGTAATTTGCTATCAGCTATTTCAGATATTTTTCAGATTTGTGCTGAATGGATAACTTGGGATTATATGCTGTTACTTCTTTATTTGGCAATTTGATTCGACAAGTGTCACATATTGTCTATTTGAATTTGTTTTTGTTACCAACTGTAGGCAGTTGTTGTGTACATGCGTTCTAGGTGAAATGGAGAAATTTAATTAGTTATTTGCAGAAACCTCTTTAATTATATTTATGGATTACAATTACTCGTAAGTAGATTTTACTATGAAAAATATTTAAAGAGATTAATGTCGATTAGTAGTTGTTGAGATGACAAAGCTTCTTAATTCTGTTTCTATGCCTTGATATTTGTATTTTTCATCATCAATATATCACGGTATAACACCTCTGGGTGCACTAATTTAAGTTGTCATATTTTGGCTATACAATGTGAAGCGCTACTTGCTACTATGGATGCACAGATTCACGTGGTCATATTTTGGCTATACAATGTGAAGCTCTGCTTACTACTATGCATGCATTAGTTCAAATTATCATATCTATGGAAATTTAACACTTTGATCGTTGAATTAAACTAATCAGGAAGTTATATAGGTAATTGTTAATGGAGCTTGAATCTGCACATCGTGTCCTTCGCTTCTAATAGTGGTTCGGTATGGAAAGGATCCGGCTGCTATAAAGATTCCCCAGCATCTCAAAATGATTTTTAGCTGGCGACTTGTATTTGCAGTTTATTCTCCTTCTTGCTTTGCCAAAAAAATATATTATTCTCCTTTAATCATATTGTTCAGTTTGTTTTTGCTGCTCAAAGAATATCTTCTCTTCACTAGATTATTATTGTTTTTAATGCATCCTTAGTAAAAAAGAAGCATCCTTAGTATAAAAATTTACCAATTTTGGATAAGATTATTAATGTTTTCATCGTGACTCGTGATTCCATTTTCAGTTTTACTGGATGTGACATTAAAATTAAATTAAACCATCACTCTCCATCCATGTCAATGCAACTGGTTCTTGAAGGTTCATCCATGATTGATGAACTGTTTTTAAACGGACTTGCTACTTACTTTTTTCTGTTTTTTCTGGTAGATGTTCCATCTGATTCCAACCCCTCAAGGAAGCTTCTACGTACTGAATGACATTTTCCGCTTGAACTATGCATGATGGCCAAAGATTCCAACTGAAGTTGTCTTGCTGTAAAATGATCTGCTCCGCCTCTGAACTCTCGTGTCATGAATTTAATATTCTTGTAGCATCGTAACTGAATGGGTTTTATTTCATCTGCTTGGCTGCTGTGATATTCTTGCCAGTTATTGTGAAGATGCTATGAATTTAATTGCATCAAGTCGGTAAAAGACTCTGGAATGTTGAGCTATGAAATCCTGCATTCGTTAAGTTTCCCCATGTATATAATGCAGAATGTAGTAACTTTTTTCATACAAGTTTTGTTAATATGAGTACTCGGGTGTTACATTCATCCTATTCGAAGTCCCTGAAGCCGTTTGGTTCACGCCTCCACAGTCGGTGACTTATCGGACTTTCTTTATGAGCTTATCTTTTTGTCTGGGCTTTTCCATCTCCATTTTTGTCCATGCCATTATCTACTTTACTCTGATCTGTATCTTCTTATTTTGCTTCATCAGTTCAAGGTTCAAAGAGTGTTAAGACTTGAACATGAAGCAGTTATTCCTATTGCTGGCAAGGCTGCTATATAGGACGAAATAGACACAAGAAAACCGGACGAAAAACACATGTCAGTATGTAATTCGTTGACGTGATTGCCAATATTTTTGCGCGTCCAATGTTTGCCTCACACCTACTTTTTCGTCAGGTTTTGATGCCCTTATTTTTGTCCGATTTAGAATTTTCCTATTGCTGGGTTTCTGTTGGGACCTCTACTGGCAGTAATGGGACCTCTACTAGCAGTAATGTACGGCACCAGTTCCCTAGTCTCCCACTAG
>JAOYMZ010025354.1:0-17554 GCA_025802335.1 Pinguicula primuliflora | reverse complement strand
TTGCGTATATCTTACCCTCCCCAGACCCTGCCTAAGGGCGGGATTTTACTGGGTATGTTTGGTTTGGTTTGGTTTACCGACCCACCTGCCGCACCAATCCCGCAGTGTCACATGGGCACTGCATAGTATGCGGTGAGTTACATCACCGCACACACCCCAGATCCGGAAAATTTGGCCTTAACCTTTGCAACTCTCCTCTCCTCTCCGAATCCCAGTATAAAGAATGCCTTGAACACCAAATAATGGTTTAAAAAAAAACAGAGCGTGAATCATGAAGCAAAACCACGACCCTCTCCTTTGATACCATTTCTTTATAGTGTTTGGATCCCACTACCAAACCGATACGATACTGCCCACTTCTGTAAGGTACATACCCTTTCGTTGGTGTACCAATATTCCGATCCTACAGTCGTCCGGATTAAACAAATAGGCAAGAATCATGTTAGGACTTTGCTTCTTGATCGTTTCATTACCTTAGCAAAATCGAAGCCTTTACCAAAGTTAGACATGTGAAACTAGAAGGGTTCAATGCTACCTTTAGGGTAGGCAAATTTGACCCAGTTCGCGGCAAGGCAGGTCTGACCCGACCCGTGATGTTTACAGGTCCGGTTCTGGTTGCAGGACTCGGATCGGATCCGACCCGCACCTACCCTATGTATGTTTTATTTAATTAACCTTATTATTTGATGTAGGTTTTTTTATTATAAATTTATGTTTAATATATCACAATTTTTAAATGCAATAAATGATCCAAGACTGAGACTATTTTAAAAAATTTAGATAATGAAGATGAATACCATTTAATATATTTTAATAATTTTTATAACCTAAATGTTATTGGTTTATGTTATCATTTTTAAATTTATTACGTAAATTTGACGTATTTAATTATATGTATACATGTTATAGATATTAAACTAATAATTTTTTTATCACTTGTATTATTTTTTGAAAACGACCCGACTCAGAGCTCATGAGTATGGGCCAGATCCAAGACTGTCGGATCGGGTCTGGGGTGGTCGATACGATACCCGACCTGACCCATTGCCAACCCTGGCTACAAAATGAGGGGTGGAACTTGGAAGTTGGACACCAACCCTAAATTTAAGAGATTTAAACATCTCACAATCACCAGATCAAGAGTCATGTAAGGCAATGAGATTAACATAATACTCTTTAATCCAATCTCCAATGATCTTGATCTCTCTTTCCCTCTGATTTACCAGCCAATCTGGATCATTTACTGATGATGGAAGGATGTCCAAACAATGAGCACCTACATTAAAAACATAGTAAGCATAAACCGTATTTATTAGTAGAAAATTCCGTGTGAGAAATAAAAATAAAATATTAATATCATGAATCGAACATTGCGGTAATCTTACCTTCCTGTGTAGTTACAGCAATTATACTGTCGGATAAATTTGTAAGGACCCTGAAAGTAAAAGTAATTGCCCAGAAAATAAATAAATAAATTTTTTATAATATAATGTGTATATATATTTAAATTTTAAAATTTACCCTCCGCTGCTGTATGGATCCCTGAGTCCATTGGAGAAAATGATGTTGCTTCCGAATTTTTTGAGAACCAATTTAATGTCCTGGTGGAGTCGACAGGAAAAACATATATAAATTATTTAAAAATGAAATTAATTTGGATTATATCCAAGTTTTTCATATTTGATAAAAAAAAAACGCAGGTACGACTTACACGTCCCCCGTAGTAAGTCGTTATCCAATGAGGCCGAGGAGGCACGCCGTAGGATTTCATGCAATCGTCCGTAAATTGTTGGAGATCGAACGGTGGAGACGAGAACATCGTGTCATTCCCATTCCCAATTGGCATTACCATTTCACTGCAAGCCTGCAAATCCAAAATGCACGTGAGACTCACGTGATACAGACAAACGGCCAATTCGTTGCGAATTTTTTTCTGGTGCAGAACTTATGGTGCCGAATTTTGGCTTATGGTGCTGAAATCTATTATTAAGAGTTGGATCTGTGCTTCAACGGCCAATAATAGATTTCGACATCATAGTGAGTGTTCGGCACTATAAGATCTGCACCAGAAAAAAAATTCTAATTGTTGCATCTTTATTTCGGTAGGGAAGTAAAGTAACCAACATTTTTGGACATTTTCCACTAAATAAAAAAGTATTAAGGAGTCTAAAATTTTCGTGTGGAAATTATATCAAACAAGTCATGAATTTCAGTTTTGGTGGGAAAACCGAAACTTTGAGCAACAAATTTAATACTAACCTTACAAGATCCAAATTAAAATTTAGAACTCATTCCGAAATTGTTTCCATCTTAAAGTAACCAAAAAAATTGTGTTTGGAACCTTGAGCACACCTAAGACTAATTTCATAATATAATCCATGGTCACTTACTTGCCAACTCCATCCCAAATCAGTCTCGTCGGGCTTGCTGTTGGTCCCAATATTCAGGCAACTCTTCCCGCGGAAGTAAGCAGCAATCCCGGCCAAAACCCTATCGATAACATCAGACCCCTTGCCGGCTCCGTCGATCGCTCGGCAAAGACTCTTCACCGGATAACTCGGCGGATTGTCGTACTGCGCCGCCGACATGTAGATCGTCTCCAATGCATCCCTCAGCCCGTTAGCCTCAGTCAATAACCTGAACAAACAACGCCTTTCTCAGCCCTAGAGAACAAGAAGTTTCACTTAAAGAATTTTCTTCTGCTACAAACATAAAACTTTTAACGTGTACGACAACGATTCAGATCAAAAGTATATTTTGAACGAGGCATTTGATGTGTGGTGTTGGATATTACAGTTTAAAAAAAAAAACCTTCACTTTGATAAGCTATATTACGAGCATGTATTGAATCTATCGCTGAGGTTTGCCAGCCCATCAGTCTGTGATGCTATCACATTCATTTCAAACCATGATTTTCTTATAGTGTCGTAGCATGAAGAACTGGCCGCCTGTGTAAAATAGAATCAATCACTGCTTCAGTTCCCGGAATGATAAATAAAAAACTAATGCTACTTATACCCTAAAAATGTATGCTATTCAAAATAGACGTATAAAGGTTTGGTTCTATCGAGATATGGAACCTGAAAATCTTTAGAAACCACTGAATAATATCCATCTTCGGGAGTTATATCATCAAAATATAGGATTGGAGCCGACGAGGCAAGAGCCCCGATAGCAATGTGTGGGTACTTCAACCGGAACCACGAGGCCAACACTATTAAATGGAGGAAAACAAAAATGGGAATCAATCTTGCATTAATAGGAATGTGAAGAAGGTTAGAAAATAGGGTTTCGATCATGTGGGCGCATTTAAGACTACTTATAAAAGATGTGAGTTAGGACTATTAAAATCTCTAACTTAACTTATTGATTGCAGTACATTGGTTTATAGGGAGCACTTCGTATGGTCAGTCTTGGTGTGGACAGTTTTCCCTTCGTGTGGACAATTTTTTCGTAACACCATCCATTTTCGAAATTGATCGCACCATTGGAAAGCTTATACATTGTAGATGAAAATCCTCATGCTTTTGTTTCGTTGCCAGAAATTTCTAAAACACTATTTAGGACTACTTTAACCCAAGTGGAAAATGTGAAATTAAATTAAACGGTGATAACGTCGTCGAAACTGGACTAAAGCATGTGGATTTTCATCTACAATATATAAGCTTTCCAATGGTGCGATCAATTTCGAAAACGGATGGTGCCACGAAAAAATTGTCCACACGAAGGGAAAAACTGTCCACGCCAAGCTGACCATACGAAGCTGGTTCTTGGTTTATATTTCTATCTAATGGGATATATTCTAAACATAGATTACTCACTTCCACCATAGGATCCTCCGAATACAACAATGGGAGATTTCTCCACAGAAAACTGTTTCTTTACATGTAGCAACACCTCTGCATAATCAGCAATGGCTTGAGCAGAACTAAAATACCCACGAATTGTTTTGTTCGATATGACATCCAACATGGATCCAATAGGGTTGGATTCGCCATAGAAACGATGCTGAAACAAACATTCATAGGTAAAAGAAGTCATCAAGAACTATATAAAAAAACATAAGTTACCTTGGCCAAAAGTAACATATGTATATATATTTCTTACCTCAATAAAAACAATAAGAGCATTGAAACGATGAGCATTCTCATGTACAAATCCAACAGCTCTCATCTCCAAATCCATCGATTCTTCGGCTCCGAGATAGGCAAAGATCGGAGCATTGGGACCACCCCAATATGCAGAATTCACTGCATATCTCTGAGCAAACTTTTGATAACTTTGTGGAGCGTAGTTGAAGTGATCCAGTGTTTGATTGTAATAGTAAAATTTTGTATCATTGGAAGCATGTTTCCCAAGCAGCGGAACCCGTTTCAGTGAATTCTTCCGGTATACGGAGAGTCTTGGTACTTTGTTTGACAGTGTTGGAAATGGTTGAAGAAGCAATAAGAGAAGAAGAAGAAGAAGAAAAAGACAAGAGTGGAATGTGACTATGGTTGCTCTTGAAGATGCCATGGCGTATGAAGATGAAATGGGGTGGATTGTGATTATTTGGTCGTCATGATCAAAGAATCCATATGGATTTAATATAAACCTCTTCTTGATAAGGAAAACAACTGAAAGGGATCATTGACCTAAAATGATTTTTTTTTTTTGGTAAGATCATTGACCTAAAATGATAGAGTTCATCAGTGCGTCAAGTATGGCTGGAGTAGAGGAATTTTCTCTTTGAAAATTGATTGAATGGAAATAGACTTTTCTTCGAACATTAATGTCCAAAATCATGTCCTAATATAATCGAAGTAGGGGGAAAATTGTACACTATCCCAAAACGGCGTCGTTTTGGATATATTACCGGGCTCACACAAAAGTGTTAAATACACATCTACCTATCACACCAATTTCATAGTGCCACGTGGGCCCACTGGATAGTATGCAGTGAATCCCTGAACCTTTGTGAGGGAGGAGATTTTATTCGAGTGGTAGAGAAGATACAATTGACTGATGTAGAAGTGTGGTTGTAAGACTTGGGAAGGAAGAATCTCTTACAAATTAATTGATTGGGTGTGAACGTGTGGAAGCAGAAGATTCAGTTCAAAACTGTGTGGTTATGACTTATAAGGAAGAATCTACGCACTGGACTCATAATTCTATTATGAATGAATTATGCCACAAAACAATTGCGTGATGAGAATGATCCCTACAAAATGACAAACCACAATCAGTCATTCAAACTGTTAAGATACATTCATTATGTACCCACACAAAAAAAAAACATAACATACACGATTTCCAGTGTCTAGAGGTTGTAGGTTTGTGTGGATGTTGAAAATTAGTTTATCATGCTTTTGTTAGTTGCAACTCAAAGCAAGTCATGCAGTAGTTTTTTTTTATAACGTATGGAACCCTAACGAGGTACGTAAATTCAACGTCCAACATCAATAGCATGCAAACCACAATGAGGAGGTAAGGCACACTTGACAGATCATGTGTGACAGGCTTATGTCGTTGAGGGGATATGAACCCATACCTTTGAGTGCAATTGTCACTCTCAGAACTACTAAGCCCTGCAGTAGTAGATGTGAACTATTAATATGGGAAGATTGACGTGAAAGGAACATTTACGTGGTATGGATCGCGAATGGTTAGAAAATTGGGCCGTGAATGTGTCATAATCAGTATTCGAGAAATCCCTGGGCGATTAGGATGCGCCTAGCGCTTAAGCAGACTAGGCACCCGCTTAGGCGGCATCGGGTATGGCAAAGGATGAACGCACAACGCCTAAGCGAATTAGATGACTGGCTTCCCAAACATAGGTCATAATGGGCATCCTACCCCCGAATAAACACCAACTCAGAAGGGTGACACTATATAGTATACCTTTCTGACAATAGAAATCATATAAATATAATGTTAAAGGTGCAGGATCCGGTGACAGTAGAAAAAACAGGATTTTAGACATGATTTTCAATTCCGGCCACTAGGGTTGCCCGTTGACGGAATTGGGAACATCGTTAGAAAACTTATACATAGAATTGAATATGTTCAAGTTTTGGTGATATTCCGACGACGTTATCACCGTTTAACGGAGGGTTATAAATCCCCTTGGGTTAAGTAGTCCTAAATAGGGTTTTAGAAAATTCCGACAACTTCGTCGCCGGAACCGAAACTAAACATGGGGCTTTTCATCTACAATGTATAAGCTTTCTAACGATGTGCTCAATTTCGTCAACGGACAATCCTAGTGGCATGCATGTATAAAATCTTGTCACCGGAACCTGCCCCAATGTTAAATGTTGTTATACATAAATTTTGTACAACTAATAAAAAGTGTACATGTTGCATTGTGTTTTTGAACCCATGACCTTTGAGTGCAATTGTCACTTTCAGAACTACTAAGCCCTGCAGTAGTAGATGGGAACTATTAATATGGGAAGATTGACACAAAAGGAACATTTACATGGTATGAATCAAGAATGGTTACAAAATTAGGCTGCAAATGTGTCATAATCAGCAGAAAAGAGGGAAATACATTGGGTTTCATGGGGAAAAATCACCACTCAAGGGAGGTTCGAGGGTCAAAATATGGGAAGAACTGGAGTTGGAACTGACAATGGAAACGTGATTTGATTACAATTGAAAACCAGTCCCTAGAAGAACTAACAGGCTTACTAGCAAATGTAACACTACAGGAACATCAGCAGGACACCTGGAGACAAATACAACAGCAAAAACAAATATCAGGTGCACGTATGCTATGAAGCCATTCAACACCAACAAACACCAACATATGACAACACAGTACACACAAGCAAAATTGCTGAAGCAAGTATGGAATGACTATGTCCCAATCAAGATCTCAATACATGCATGGAGATTACACAGGATAGCCTACCAACGAAAACAAATCCCAGCAAATTGAGAATCATACATGGTGAACATGAAATCAAATGTCTCATATGCAAGGTGAAAGAAGAATCAAATCAACACCTCTTTCAGGAATGCACAGAGACAAAAAAAATTGGATGATAATCTGGTCATGGCTACAAATTGCGTACCAGGAACAGATTTATGAGCCAAAACTGCAGACTTTCACACAAAACAAGCCACGGGGCATCACAGATCGGCTTGGCTCTGCATCTACCTCGCCACAGTCTGGGAAATCTAGAGACAAAGAAACTCGGTTAAGTTCGGACGAACAAAAAAAATGGAAAATCAAGATCAAGTTGCAGAAAAAATCAAGCTCCTTCTCTGGACGATGCTTTGCGCGAAGAATAATCTAACACCATCCAGGCTATTCAATCAACCACCGGATTCCATTCCTTTGATGACCGGATTTTAGACTATGTCCCCAGATAAAATCGTCAAGAAACCTGCAAGACTAATCTGAAACTGAGGGGAAAAGACGCCTGAACTATTTTCTTGATGGGCCAAAAGCCCGGTAGTACACATTTAAAAATTGTAGAACTAGCCCATTTTGACATATATAAAAGTTTTAACTTATCGGGAAAAAATGTCATAATCAGTGTCCGAGAAAGTACGGGGCGATTAGAACCCGCTTAGCGCTCAAGCGGCCTATGCACCTGCTTAGGCGGCATCGGGTAGGAGGAAGACGACCGCGCAGCGCCTAAGCAGATTAGGCGACCGACTTCTCAAACATAGGTCATAATGGACATCCTACCCCCGAATAAACACCAACTCGAAAGGGTGAAACTATATAGTATACCTTTCGGACAACAGAAATCATATAAATATAATGTTAAATGTTGTTGTACAAAAGTTTTGTACAACCAATAAAAGTCGTACACGTTGCATTGCATGGTGTTTTTTCTCAGATTACGAACAAACTTATTCTTCACAATAGGATAGGATAGATTTCCTCACAGTACTTTTCACTTATACGCAAGAAAAACTCATTCAAGTAAAAGGATCAAATGAACGACATTCAACCAGCCAAACTTGAGCGTTTGTTGAATATTTAACAACATATTCACCACAAGAAAGCCGTGATCTGAGAGGACGACCAACCCAAAACTGTGACACAAACCCAGGCAGCAGCCGGAAACTTTTCCCAATTGGTGGAAGCCTGACAGGAGCAATAACATGTATAGAAGATAGAAGGCCAATGTGGCCTGAACTTGCTTTTCCCAATGACGGTATTTGGGAATAAGAAGTATCTTAGGCTTACCCCAGACCAAATCTTAGCTCAAATGCACAATCACGAATGACCAGAAATTCTACTCACAAGATACATAAAGACAACACTCATACGATATACACAACTACAAAAATCATAATTAGTTCAACCAGCAGCAGTAGTACACAAGATACAGCGTACCCGGGTTTCATCATCACCATTTTCATAATTATAGTAAGATAACTCCTGCTGAGGAGGGGATTGTGTTTTTTCTTTCACACTCGGTGAAGTAATGGAATCCATGAGACATGTTTGGTGGTATGCATGACAACAGAAGAAAACATATATGGATGCATCATGTATAACAAAAGTATTGAAGCACATGCAACATCTGTACCCCCCCTGCTTTTGGACTTGACTTCTGTGTGTCTGATATGTCTCTCGGTCAGCTGAGAAGACCTGCTTTTATTCTTTTTGGCACGGAATAATGTTACTTGTATCCTCAAAATGGACACTTCATAAATCCCCTTATGTGGCAATTATCACAACCAACCACGCATTAAAAAATGATTGTGGTTGTGTGTGTGGTTGTGAGGATTGCCACATAAGGGATTTATGAAGTTTGTCCATTTTGAGAGTACATGTAGCATTGCTCTTTTGGCACGGGACTCATCCTCCTCATTACTCAAGAAAATAGCATGCCTTGCTTCCTTGTATAACTTTATTAACAAATTAATACAATCCGCCTACAGGTTGTTTATCATTATTATAACAGATACCACTTCAGTTAGTCTTGCTAATTGTTTCTATAAAACATAGCAAAAATTCTTATGGAGCAATAAATCAGTAGTTCATATTGTAGCATCTTGTTACGAAATAAATGAACACCAACGGAGAAAGACTGCTTTCTTGAACTCGACCAAAGAGACTACTTTAACATGCTGTCAACTTAATCCGGATCGCAGTTGGAATTCAGTTGATTCAAGAGTTCAAGACCCCTAGGTTTACTCTAAGCCTACGGTTGACTGATAATTTGATGTCATTAAGCTGAGGGTTCACCATTACAGAAACACAATAAATTGGTTCATGCCAATTCATTAAATGGATTTTCGTATTATTAGGTGGAGGGATGGTTGCCACACATCAGTAGCAAATCATAATTTGAAAACACAACGATCGAAAACCAGAATGAAAAAGATGCTTATTAGAGCAAAAGCTCAAAGAAACAAGATCAGCCACTCTGGAAACATATACCCAAGATACTTACCGAGGTATCTCAAAGCCATTGGGCACCATGTTTACTATATAGAGGGGATCGAGATTGCCAACAGTATGCTCCAGCAGTACAAGTGCCTGCCAATTTGGAAGGTATAAGAAATGGCAGAAAAGTCATAATAAATGAGTTGATGGCCATCCCCCTTCAATCAAAATGCTCAACACCATAAGACTTACCATATCAGCTTTGTTTAGACATGGCCTAATTAGTTCTTCCCAGAGTTCATCATCATGTTGCATGATAACAGATTCAATTGCCTGAATGTCATTAATGAAACTCGATGTCAACACAATTCTAGAACTGATAACTAGATAACTTTGGGCATTAAGATTAACATCTCTTCTATATCCCCCATATCCCCCAGCTTATTGATAATTACTGCCAACGCTTGCTTTGTGTTTCCCATTCTTCCTAGTATAAAGACTTGCTCCCTCAGTAGATCTTGTTTCACACAAATGTCAAGAGCCTGGTACCAATTGTAGTGTAGTCAAAAAATAAAAGGGTTAAAAAGATTAAAAAGCAGCTGAACTGTGGAATTACTTTTTCCAGTCTATATTGCTGACTACTCCAAAGGAAGGGAAGCAGCATTTTCACATCATATTCAGCATAGAGCTCAACCTGTTCGCCGTCATCAAACACAACGAGTTCATCACAAATACTAGTCATTTCTTCCAACATAACATGCACTAATCTAAAACTCAGAAAGATAGATGGTTAAAATGCTAGTTAGAAAAATACATTTTTTCCCAGAAAGGAATACATTTATTTATAACGGTTGTAGAAATTACACAGCTTTGCATCTGCTAAATACTACAAAAAAGCTTCAAACAAAAACCTAGTAATGTTCTACCCATTGAAACCTGAAGAAAAAATCAACATAAAAACCTAGACTCGGATTATACGCGGGTACATCCTACCCATCCGAATCAATAAGTGAAGAGGGTAAACCGTTCTGCTTCCTTAAAGAAAAATACATCAAACACTTGGACGGTTGTTAAAAATTAATATGCCTCCGATCATTCTGTAGTAGAAGGTTCCTCTAGGCAGGAAGATAAGAAAATAGCAAGAAAAAGAGAAAGGTCCACATCCTTATAAAACTCAAAATATATAAATAAAGGGCTATGATTAGCCTTCGTAAGATCATAAATATTTCCAAAAGAAAAAATACAAAAGATAAGAGTAGAACAACAAATCAACAAGAACTATGTAAATTCAAACGCATTGACATGATCTCAGCAATAGCCAATAACATAAGAAACTAACTATAGTTAAAAAAACTGCATTACAGCACGAAATTAAATGATAAATTTTATTTTGTGCATGTGAGGATTTTCACGATTAAGCGTCTGATGAGCAAGAAACTGTGGGAAATGTAAAGACTATCAACGGAGCATCAATCACCATTTTACCTGCATGTCATGGAAATCTCTTCCTGCATGAGGATTCGACTCAAAGAGTGAATGCAGATACAGATGCAAAAAGTATCTGTAGTTGCACTTGGCCTTTGCAGCCTGAAGTTGTAAAACAACATCAGATTGGCTTATGAGTTCTCTGTACTGGATAAGTAATGGAACTGCACGCTTGCTGTCAATCATCATAAGTTGTGCAACCTGCAAAGAAATACGAGGCAAATCCAAATGATTGATGCAATTAAGTTAAGTCAAACAAGGGATGTAATCAAACATCCAGGTTTCAAATGGTGAATCACTTATACTGATTCAAAATCTTATATCATATCAATCAATGCCTATAGAATCACATTTATGGAAGCCGGAGATACCATACTAAATTTAAGGAAACGACTATGTGAAGAGACTTTAATGAAAAGGGAACTTGATCGAAAAGCCAAAGTAGTCTAAAAAAGGTTTTGAACTCAGACATACACAGAAGGATACAACTAAAGCTTCATTCTTCCAATGACTAAAAAGCTAGTGTTCTCAGTACCTTCTCACGGATGCAGTCATGCAAATTATGCTTGTTGATGAAGTCAAATATATCAGGCTTAATGAGCTGAAATGATGGAAATTAGAAATAAATGAGTAGATTGCCAAGTGTTAAATTGGCAGGACCATCATCCAAATCATTAAGGACATATCATAGAGAAATCACTTACGTCAGCATAAAAGCAGAAAGCTTTCTCATACTGTCCATTTATTACATATAATTCAGCCAGAGTCTGACATGAAAGTAGTGTCATGAAGTAGGAAGAGATTTAATAATTAAGCAAATAGAGTCTCCCGACCTGATACCAACCTCTTTGAGAGCATCTGTTGCTGATGAGGTGTTAAGCTGAGGTTCTATTGCAGAAATAACAGGCAAGGCTGAATAAATTACAGGAGGCCATTTTTTAACAGTTGAGAGAAGATCCATGTGAAAAGACGTATTTGTCGCCAACGCTACAAGAGCAACCTGGTGCACGACAAATATTTCATAGATCACAAACCCATTTGACCTGATAAAATGGGGCAAACAGATCTTAAATATAGTGCATGTTAGAAAACAGACCCGCCTCTCTCTGGGCTCGGACCTTGTGTGCGCAGGTGCGCATGTGTAGACTAATATAATTAGGAAGGTGGGCAATCCTCATTAAAACCATAAGCCTATGGTAATTGATTGTAGCCCACAATCCTATTTTATATTAGTATATTAAGACTTATCTAACCAATGTGGGACAAATTTCCAACAGTGCAACTATGACCTGAATTACATACCTCATAAGCAGTATCTTGTAATCTTGGATTTTCTGTAGGTATGTAGGGAACAAATGCAGGAAGTTGACGAAGATGAGCAAAATGGACTACCCACATGCATAAGTTAGGCACTTAATAAAAAAAGAATTATCAGTTAGATGTATATGTGTCCAGATCTATACCAGTATCATAGCACCTTTCCAAGGCAGAAACTGATCCTCTCAGTAACTTGGGACATAACGATGCTGCTTCGACTTATTTGCGTTCCACAATCAGATGGTCCAAGGTACTTGGATCCCACCTGTGAAATTAGAAATATTAGAAATTACAATCGCTTCAGGGCTCTTTTCGTGGGAATATCCATTTACTCCAAAGCCACCCACAGTAATTCGAATAAAAATGTGATAACGATTATACTAACTCTTTTAGTAATCCAGAATGCCACAACCAATAAATCTGCAACTTAAAAAACTTTTGCTTAGCAGCAGTAAGCTTCAAACAACAAGAATGGTTTTTGAAGAAACTGTAAGTAAAACGGCCATATATACAATCAAATGATGAGCCGCCATTTGCTACTTCATGTTTATCAGAAATAATAAAAAAGAATGCAGTATGCAGAGAAAGAAAAAACAAAGAAAATTCTGAAAAATAAAAGAATCAAGTAGTAGACATACATTTGCAATACAAAAATATAATAAGTGGCATACTACCCTGATAGAACCCAAATAAAACATGGTTACCTCATCAAGAAGCTCACTCCTAACCTGACCAGCTTCAACTGCTTCCAAGGCTTTCTCATGCCAACCATGTTGAAGAAGTCATGACATATGATCTTCTGCATCCCTAGCATCCAAAAATTTAGAAGTTCATTCATCCATAAAGTCCGTGGTCAAAACTTTCAAATTTCAATAAAGTTCAGAATTTACATGAGTGACTCATAGGAATTTCGAAAATCCTTTCCCCTTGGCTTAAGTAGTCCTTAAAATGGTTTTAGAAATTGCCGGCGACGCATGGGGATTTTGTTCTCTTTTATACAAGTTTTCCATTTGTGTAATCAATTTCGACAACGGAACGTGGAATCGAAAAAGTGTACACCTAAGAGGAAAAGTGTACACCAATTGAGTGTATACTAGAAGGGGACTGATATTAGAAATTACCGAATGTCGATAATGTCGATATCGACATTCGGTAATTTCTAACCTCATGTAGAACATGATACTATAGACAACCTGGGAGGAAAAGTGGTTCTTTATTTACATTCAGATAAAATATACTATACCTGAGAAAGGAGAATGAGCAAGCGAATAATCTTTAGCTTTATAATGCTCAAACCCATGTATAGGCAGAGCATCAGTTGCCAGCTCATCATTATTCCAAGTGACAACTCGCACTTCCGGTCTCTGAGCATTTCCCAGTCATTACAGATTTAAGAAATAACCATCTAGCTACTGGATCAGGTAGAGCTGGAATATTTGCAATCAGATGCTTAAGCTGTCTATATTGATGAAAGGGGGTGAATCATCTCTAAAAGACAAATTTCATCAGAAAAGAAGTGCATTGTTCACAAGACTACTCAACCAAGTAGCAAAGACAGTCTAATACAATCAATTAGAACACGATGCTAGAAGCACAAAGGCAATGACAAAACCTCGGAGCATAGATGGTGACGAAAATCACTCATAGGTAAGAGCGTTACATCTTGTCAAACAAGTAATATCATCCAGAAGAGGCATGGCACAAACGCAATGGTAAAACCTTGGAGCATGCCAAAAATCACACGTAGGTAAAGAGCGTTACATCTAGTCAAACAAGTAATATCATCCAGAAAAGGGATGTTGAATCTTGAATTTGAACTTCACAATACACATATGAGGTCTCTTTACCGAACTTCTAAAACATCAAGTAGTAAATTGCAAATGCAGAAGTCCACTTCCAAAATAGAGGTCAAAATTAGCCGACCGCCTGGAAGTAGAAAAATAACCGACACTTCGTTCGTATCAGTTTGAAGTTTATACACATAAATTTTAAACATAACTCTTCTTCCAGAAAGACCTGCGCATCAATCACCTAGGAAGGAGAAACTAGCCAGGGAATGATAAATTAATTTTTATTTAATGAATCTGCAGCAGTTAGCATCTAAACAATCCAGATCAAGGTGTTAGAAGGCATGAAACTGGTAAGAGCTAAAACAACGAAGCATTTAAATGTACAATTTCACACTTTATTTAAGCATGAACATGTACCTGACGTGAAGGAATAGCACTACTTAAGTTCTTCTCTCCATCTTCTTCAGCCGGGATGTATGCTAGAACAATCAAAGAATACCAAAGGGAGCAACTCCTGAAATGAAATAGCTGGTTTGAAAAGATGCCACAACATCCACCTGGTTCAGACTAGACATCTGAATATGCTTATAAGTCCCATGGGTGCCTCTGTTTTGGCTGTTTCTTATTGATACTATTTTAATTGATGTTCCCCATCCGATGACCAGCAGAGCATCATCCTGGATGAAGTTTGAAACATATGAGAAAGAACAACATCACCTGCAATTATGTTAACTAAATTATATGGCGCATGGGCTGCAGTCTGCAGAGCATTCTCTCGCATTCCAGAAGTTAGCGTTTCTCAAAGAGCTCCATGATCACCCATCTTTTACTCACCTGCCAAATCAAATGAGGGAGAAGAAGCTCAGGCAGCGGGCCTCCACGTGGTTTTTTAATGAATGTTATATGCTGATCATTAACAGCATCATAAAATTTTACACCGGCATCATTAGCCCAGGCAATGAGACTACCCCTCCACTTCACTGCATGAATTGGGCCTTCACCAGAGTGTAAAACCTGGATAAATGAATATACCATAGCTAAGATGTGTGAGAAACGAACATGTTCTCAGCAAGGCATAAGACTATTGTGTATCAAAAACTAAAAACCCGGACAAACCTGGTCGCTGTAGCCGATACATTTCTTGACATTAAAATACAAATGACCAGCAAAACCTCCAGTACTAAACCTTCTTGACGACTTTCTCACATAATCTGGATCTAAAGCTATGGCCTTCATAGGGCGATGATGCTCAAACCTCAATCTTTCCTCAGTGAAAAGACTATTAATTACAATAGACCCATCGTCGGAGCAACTTCCTATAAATTCACCATCGGTATCAAAAGAAAGATCATTTACAGCAGCAGTGTGAGCAATGAATTCTTTGACCTGGAGAAGAAGAAATCGTATGATATGACAATACAATTAAGTATAGAAAATAAGCTCTAGAACGAGCAACCTGGCTACTAGTGTTACTATCATACGTTGAACTGTGATCTTGTTTATACATACCACGCAATAAGTATTTATAATACTAACATCATAAAGGACGAAAATTGCAAAGCAACTAGTCAATAATAGAAAACAATTCCAAATTCAATTATAGGAGACAGCAAAAAATTACAAAGCCATCGACTCAATTACCAAAAAGAATCCAACTTCAAACATATGATACATTTTAATTAAAGCCAATCAATTCCCATAAGATAATAAGGCATTCACTTGATTTCCAAGAAAATCCAGAATGTGGACGGAGCCACAGTGTGTTACGAGAGCAATCATGCGCTCAGCAACAGTAATACAAGAAGCTGCGTCATTTTGTAGGATGGTCAGCACGCTGCCGCCCATCCTCTTGTGAGCCTCGGTTCGTCATCTCCCTCCTCCTCTGAGTTTTCTTGTTCCGATTCTTCTTCTCTTTCGTCGTCGCCTTCCATTCCGTTCTCCGATAGCATTGAGGACATGGTTGGAAACACTTCCAATAAACAATGAGAAATAATTTGATCACAGAAGAGATCTGCAGTCTGGAAAAGGTGGATATGGAATAATTTATTTATTCAAGGGCAATTTCGGGAATCGGGGGATTGCGGACATAATTGTTTGGTTTAATCATCGACCTGATTGTACTTTTTTTTGTTGGTTAAATAATGTCTTTTTTCATATATAATTATATATTATCAATCCCTTGTTACCATAATCGAAAATATTATAAATCATTCATATTTGCATTCAAAATACACTTATTCGGTGGGGTGCATTAGGCCCATGTAATAGTGCAACACAAAAGTGACGCTCGAAAACCCAAGACAGCAAGCCGCTTTCCACTTATTCGTCGATTCTCTCTTTATGTTTTTCCTCCCACCGCTCTCTAGAATTCCTAATTCATCACCGTCCTCATCCTGCCCCCAAATTGTGCTGTCGATCTCGTGTGTACCTTCCACTGCACAATGGAAGATGTGGTTATGGGTTCCGCCAACGAATTCCCCTCTCTCGCGGAGGGTGTGGCTTTAGCAAGTTCCAAATCGAAAGTTCCGACGGCCAAAGTAGGAACGATTCCATCCAGTATGTCGGGGCAAACCGTCGGTGGCTCATCTACGGCACCTCCGGCGCTCCATACAGGTGAGACCCCCACTTTCAAAGCTCTTTTCGTAAAGGGCACATAATCCTGGCACAAGCCCATTTCTATCGACCCAGGTGATATCGAGCACTCCGCCAACGACTCTGGTGGAACCGTGACCTTCTCTGAGACAGTACAACTGCAAATTGATGAAAATATTGTAAACACCCTGATAATCCGTCCTCTTGGGAGGCATCTGGGGTATCAAGCTCTTCTGAAGAGCCTTAATCAATACTGGAAACCAAAGGGCGAGATCAAACTCGTCGACATCGACCGCAGCTTCTATCTATTACACTGTGCTAATGTCGTCGATTACAACCGGGCTCTGTTCGAAGGCTCCCATACCGTGGCAAATCACTACCTCCGAGTCTTCCCCTGGCACTGGGACTTCGACACCCGAGCCGACCACATCGACGATGTAGTGACTTGGGTAAGGATCCCCGGCCTTCCGCCGCACTACTTCCATGCTGACATACTCCGTGAAATCTCGAAGTCCCTCGAAGTCTATCTAAAGGCTGATACACACACGCTGACGGAGGAACGAGGACTCTTTGCCCGGATGGCCATGCGTCTGGATCTGCGCAAACTACTAGCCCGGGCGGTTACGGTGGACGGAAAGCTCTTTCCAGTGCAATACGAAGATTTACACGAAATCTGCTTCAAATGCGCTCATTTTGGGCACTCGTCGGACAACTACAAGTTTCTGGCAGCCACTACCGGAGCTACGACACCCTCCACTGGAGTCTTCGCAGAGATGGATCCTAATCGGACCATTGGAATCTCGATCGGTGAACAGGACACGTGGTCAACTATACAGTCCAACATACCATCCACCAATCATGCAGTCACACGTGCTGCCTCACCGCTAAATATCCCCGCTCCTGCTACCAACAACTCCCTCAATTCGGGAAGCATACAGCCCAATTTGGTTAACAAACCCATTAACGATGTTCCCTCTTACTTGCAGGCCCCCGATCCGGATGAAACTTCCTGTCCAGGCCCCTGGATGTTAGC
>JAOYMZ010025343.1:0-17555 GCA_025802335.1 Pinguicula primuliflora | reverse complement strand
GCCTCTTCCATAATCAATTTTAACAGTACTTCCCCTCATTCAAGACGAACTATTGTGGCTCCTTCATACCCTTCTATATGAAGGATTTGGTTTAGCACATACAGACTAAGAATCGGTGACGGATGTCCGACCGGCAGGTAACAAGCCAAGTTTGATTTTCCGATTTAGGCGTGAATTGAACTATTACCAATTCAGGTTCATCCAACCCTATATGTGAATCATCATGTGCGCTTGTCCAATCTTCTGTCAATTTGCTGCCCCACACTCTCGCATCAGACACCACCAGAGCCACGGTTGGCATTGATGCAGGCTGTATTTTCCTGGACATATTGTTATAACCTCTTGTCAAATTTGCGTAGAGTTTGGAAGTGCCAATTCGAACATTCAGTTTCTCCACCAATTTATCTGGGTATTTGCAAACCTAACAAACCCATACCTCCTGTCTCTGGTTTCCATTCGAGGTAGAGCACAGACGTCTCTCACCGACCGTACGTTTGAAAGAATTTTCACATTTCTCCTTCTGTCCAGTCTAGTGTGAAATTCACAACATATATCAAGACAGAAGAAGCTCTGATTTTCTCTATGAACAACCACAATCGTTTTTTTGTGTATTTGTTCTTTACACCCTAACAGATGGTGTTCTTTTCTTGCGGATCCTCACCTCTTGCCAGTTTCCTCCCATATATCATGACGCCTCTTCAGTTAGATCAATATCAGTTATAGCGTCCGCATCGGGGACCTGGGCGACCAAAATTAGCGCTTCTTTATCTTTATCCAAGCTCTTTAGGATGAAAGTTTTCTGCGCAAGAATGTCCATCACACCTTCAACCATCGTAAGATTACAGTGACTGTTAGTTGTAGCCGCCATTTCAGAGACCTCAGGGCCTTATCAACCCCGAGTAGCGAGATTCGTCTGAGACTATGACATTAGAGCATGATTGCAAGCAATTCCGTTGTAGAAAAACTAGCCATTTCCAACCAAATATGATTGTTAACAGTGAGGGTGAGATAGATTCGAGTATCATGCCAGAGAGGTTTCGAGTTAAAAAAACAATAAAAAAATTGACGCCCAAATTGTTGCTCATACTAGGAAGATGAATGACGGATTCATGCATACAAGCTTCTCTCCTATTGTGTGATTATGTGTGCCTAGTATGTGTTGAGGGTAATGATACTTGTATGCTTAAAATGAATCCTACTCATCTATATATTAAGATATGATGTCAAAATTTCGAAACATGTTAGCGTGACCAATAAGAGAGCGACACATCAGCAAGAATGAGACGGATAAATCTCTTTTCTTTTTTTTTTCTTTTTAATTCATATTTTATTATATTTAATTTTCTCTCTCATACGTTTTTTTACAATCGGATATATGTGGCGAATCGCTTATCGTTTGTCGAAACGGACTACACCATAATAATCAGCATGTCACGAGGTTCGATTTGAGATGTGATTTGAAATGGTTTCGACACCATTTCAACAATAGTAATTTCACACACCGGTAATTTTACACACTCACAGTAGCTAGTTCTTAATTAACTCCAGTGCCCTATACATTACCTTCAGCACCGCGCATGAGCACAGCAAAGCACTGGAAGCCAAAAATTGACCCAGAATTCAGTGAGTCCAAATGACGTGAATCGACCGCATAAAATTTTTGGGTAGTACCATAGCAATAAACGAGTCATGAGGCCCCCGAACTTCCCGGCCATCTAAACCAAGGGAAATGACCTCCTCGGTCTGAAATCTGAATTGCTTCTTCTCGATCCCGCCACCAACAATACGTGGAAACTGACAAATAAACGCAGACTCACTCTTCCATTACCGGAATGTCCATGAATCACGTCAAAGAGAACTTGCAAACGCTATCAAGATTCGGGGTGCTGGTGGCGCAGCTCGAATCACTTGTGGCTGCTGCTACTCACAACCTACCGGACGCACTTCTATGCTTCGATCTGCTATCTGATCTCATCACGGCAATTGAAGAGGAGCCAAAGGTCCGTAATTGACCTAAACATCATTCTTATTTTTCAGTTGTTGGAGCCTTGGAGGCTCAATGCCCAGTGACTAAGGAAGAACTTTGGTTCCTTTGAAGCTACTCCGGTTGTTATAGGATTGGTTGCTTAAGCTAGACGCCTGATATTGACGACCAAGGAATATTTTTATTACTTCCAAAAGTTAATGTGTCCATTTTGTTTCTGGAATTTGGGCAATGCAGTAAAAGCCTTCTTTTTGTCTAGTACTGATTCTTCATTTACCTTAATTTCTTTGGTACAGGCAACTTTATTGAGTTTTACATTCTATTCTCTGTCATGAAAAGGTGAATACTTTCCTTTTTTTTCAGGAACCAATACTGCAATCACAAAGGAAATGTGAGGATGCACTTTATTCTTTGCTGGTCCTTGGAGCTCGTAGGCCAGTTAGACATTTGGCATCCGTGGCAATGGCAAAGATTATATTGAAGGGCGATGGGATTTCAATATACTCTAGAGCAAGCAGCCTTCAGGGGTTTCTGTCAGATGGGAAGAAGGGTGAGGCGCAGAAAGTTGCAGGTTTGTATATATTAACTTATTGAAGATCTAATGATCAAGCTAATCGTTGATAGACATATATTTTAATTAGTTACACACAAGCCAGATAGACCTCATTTTCTTGTTAAACTATTTATATGATGCACACAGAACTCTATGATGCTTTATGATAGTCTTAGGTATTCCCTGTAACTCGATATTTGATAATCGGGTTGGGTTATCAAGGGGAAGTTGAATAGACATATTTATCTAAATGAATACTATCTTTCCTTTTAATTCTTGAATGTGCTGTGATATGGATATTTATAGAGAAGGTCATGTTCACAATATTATAATTTTGGACACGACGATCGGATTTGGATACGTCAGTGGAAAGGTTATACATAGGAATTCAAAAGCTTCATGCTCCGTTACGGTTCCGGCGATTTCATCGCCGGTAATTTCGTTGCACCTTTTTTTCCTTGGTTAAGTAGTAATTTATTAAGGTCATCGCCGGTATCACACCGAAATATGAGGCTTTTGATCTTATGTATATAAGTTTCCTAATGGTATGACCAATTATATTTGTCATGGAAGGAATTTTAATATTGTGCACTATTGTACACCCTATGATTGAGCACGTGATCTTTACTCTGTATATTTATATTATATGTATAAAGATTACTATTGGGTCATATTTATATTCTTCTTATATTGATAGGTTTGTTACAATTATGAGGTATTGATAGACCACAAAACTTTGTGAGACCTGCATCATTGAACAATTATTAATCTAATATTAGACATAATTTCTGGCTTGACGAGGAATAACATTGCTAATTTAAGGTAGATTTCATTGCGCGAGGTTTCTCTTTATCTGAAAGTTCATGCAATTTTTGATGATCGAAAGTTTCATCGTGCTGAGTCGCTGACCCCAATACTAATTCAGTTCAGAATCACACATGAGGGATCAAGATATATTGAGTTATCCCCTAAACAATCTATTGGAATCCTATGGTAGATTGTATTGTCATATCGCCAACAAAGTGCAAACACATAGTGATGCTGTCTGAACATAAACGAGGAAACCTTTGAACCGGCCTTACTGTTATATGACAAATACCAGGGTTTAAAATGTTTTACATTGGTTCTATTTGTAGTATAACTGAAGTTCATGTTTTGTATAATGTGCCTGTGGTTGCTGTTTCTTAGGTTATGCTATAATCTATTTTAAGTTTTATCCAGTTTTTTGCTTCTATTTACCAACAAAAAAAAATATATTGTTAATGACATTGCTTCACTTCAACTGCTCGTCAATGTTTACCTGGGTCAACCAAAATTCCTGAATTCTCTTTTTTTTTTTCTATTACAAATACATTATTCCTTCAGGGTTAGAACTGACATTTTCTTGTTGATATCTGATTTGAAACTACAGGTGCTGTGCAATGCCTGGGAGAATTGTACCGCTATTTTGGGAGACGAATTCTTTCTGGGTTACTTGAGACTGTTAATATAGTTTCAAAGCTACTTAAGTTTTCTGAGGTGCTTAATATCCTATCTCTCTTACATGTATCAAGTTTCCTCTCCTGTAACATAATATTTCTTTGTAATTTTTTTAGCAAAGCATATTTCATTGTTAATTATTGTGGATTGCTTTGGTTTAGTCTATATCCTGTTAGTATGTTCATTTGATGCTCTGACATGTTATGACGATAGTTACTTGAAACTGCCCTTGCATGATATTCACGTTAGAGTGATAACAACCTTCTTGCTTACAGTCAAATGTGCATGGTGCTCCTTGGCAATATATACTTGTTTTGCTCGCCCATTATTACCATTTGAGAAAAATTCATCGCCAATCACCCAAATGCTGAAACCCATGGTTATTTCCTTGCAAAAAGAATGTTATCATGATATTATCTCTTGCCTTTCCCACGTCACATTTGGTTATCGAAACACTTTGAACCTTAGACCTATGGATTAATATATCCCTACAACCATTAGGCCAAGTACCACTCCACCTGATACGAATTTTGCTGGTCCGAGATTCCTGTAATTTTTCAATTGAATGAAATGCTGTTTGCTGCCTTAAGGCTTGATAATTTTTGGCTTTCAATGCTCTTTGTATGTCCTGTTATGCATTCTTGTATGTACCATTGTCTAATATTCCAGTTGCAATAGGATTTTGTGAGAGTGGAGGCTTTGCACATGCTTCGCAATGCTTTGGAAGGTTCTGACGGGAGTGCTACTTCTGCAGTCTACATAGAGGCCTTTCGCGTAATTATGAGAACTGGAGTTGTAGATAAATCTTTCTCTGTGAGACTAGCTGCTGCAAGTTGTTTGAAGGTGTTTGCAAATATTGGGGGACCCAGTTTAGGGAATGGAGAACTCGAGAACTGTCTATCTTACTCCGTTAAGGTTCTATATTTTTCTTGGTTCACACGGTGGCTAGTAAATTATAACCCTGACTTAGACACTGATTTTTAAGATTCTACGTACTGCCACAGGCTCTTGAAGTTCCTGTAAAATCTGTAAGAGATTCTTTCACTGAAGCACTAGGAGCATTATTGGCTCTAGCTGTGAATCCTGATGCACAGGCATGATTTTCTGCTTAGCCTCCGAAGTTTGTTTTGTGTATTCTGATACTCTATCATAACATTTCAGGTACAACCAAGGGGAAGAGGCAATACTATTCCTAAGAAGCTTGAAGGTTGCTTGCAGAAGTACCTCTCTACACCATTTACAAAAGGTACAATTAAGCTCTATCAGGCTCTTGTTTTTCAACAAAAGTTATAAATGACACATAATCTGCGAGAACTTCCCCCATGTCCTCCTATCCACTTTTTAGAATTGTATTTTTTCGAAAATGATTCTTAATGCAACAGAGTAACATAATGATTTCCCGTACGTGATGTGATTAATGTGGACATCAATAACATCTCTATTCAGTTTCTTCTGTATTTTTTAGACTTTTAAGGATAAAACTTGAATAATACCTTGATCATAGAACTGCTTTTTATATATTATAAGGAGTTCATTATTAAATTAACGATACGAGTTTCTTTAAGGAGTATTGAATTTAAAACGTAATGTATTCAAATTTTATAATTCTGATCTAAATTCTCATATTACCCCTTCAATTTTTTTTTCACGTTTTCCATAATTTTCCAACTTATCTTATCTCCTGTGGATGTATTTTTTTTGGCAACGTTCTATGATTGGTACTCAGAGTAGTGCTCCATGTTTAATAAACTATTATGAGTTCACCTAATTGCAAGGCATCAGTTTTTATGATTCTGTAATGTTAACTGATCTAAACATATTTACTAAGCTGTACTGATATGTGAGGGTTGTAGGAGTTTTATTTAGATAAAAAAGGTTCAGCATGTAGTTAACAGTGGCGAAGCTCTGTAAAAGATTCATCTATTCAATGAACAATAAACTGTTCTGATGGCTCTTTCTGCCTTTCTTCAAATATCCATAGCCACTACTTTCTGTATCTGGTATTTGTGTTGAGTCGTTCAGGATCCATTCCATAACCTGCAGAGAGTTGTGAGACCGGTATAGCAATGCCTGGCAATTATCACAAGGGCAGATATTAATTGTGTTCAACAAGATGTAGTCTCCATATATTGCAATTAAGATTATATTTGATAAAATACTAGTTTTCCCTGCCTTTTCAGCAACAGAGAAAGTTCTTACTCATTGTCCCTAAAGTACAAGGAAAAAAGTTTCTACTCTTCTTAGATCTTTTGAAGACTGTCTGGCTTTATGCACTGTGTTTATCTTTGCTTTAGAAAGTTTGAAGTTTCTTCTGTATATAAGCAAATTTGGAGTTTCTTGTCATAAACTTTATGATCTGCAATTGAATATTTTTTTAACGTTTTACTTGTGTAAGTGGTAAACTTGCAGTTGGTGGGCCTCGTTTGAAGGAGGTACGAGTCGGCATTGCCTTGTCGTGGGTTTATTTTTTGCAGGTATAAACAACTTTATCAGAAGTCATATCATCCTCTTTGAAAATAGATAAAGATGGGTTACATCATTACATTACCTTGTCTAATTACACCCAACATTTTCTCTCCTCTCATGCTTACTACAACTAGATCAACTGAGAGAATGTTTTTGTTTTTTCAACTTATTATACGTGCCTTGTTGTCAGGCATAGTCAATTTCTTATCCTCTTTCTGATCTTGAAAGCCTAAATAGTAGGTCAACTAAACATAACACTATTCCTTTGTGATTTTTTCTTATTTGGGTCAAGACATTATTCAAGCTCCACCTTGTTTTTCATTAACTTTAACCACGATTATAAAGATGAATGTAGTGAGACATTTCATTTTGATCTAAATTGAACTCATACATGGAAATCTTCGACATGTTTCTTTGAAAATAAAAATAATGCTTAGGACTTCAAAACCAGTGCGGTCGTATTGCTATACCAGCCCTTCTACATCTTCAAGTGTGTTGTCATCCACATAGTAAATTAAAATGACTGGAGAGATCTTTCGATGATGTTATGTTATGAGCGCTGTTTGAAAATCGGGAACAGGGTTTAATTGCTTAACCAACCAATATCATGCTCTTCTAAACTACTATCTGTCTCTTAAGCACGCACAGAGTTTGTTCCACATTATCATGGGTTGACGCTTCAATAATGTATCTGCAGACTCTATGTTTGAAGTATGATCACCCAGATAGCGAGCTACAAAGCTATGCTTTGCAGATTATGGACATGCTCCGTGCAGATACATTCACTGATGCTCAAGCACTGGTATCCTATGTTAACTTGCACAATTTATTCTGATACTATTCTACATTCTTTTATTGCAATCTTACGCGACTTTCAAGGTCGGTATCTTTTGAAGGCATGCTTCACGATTCGACTATACTAGTTCAACAGGAAATTTCAGACGCAATATATAAGATAAAAATTGCTCAATGACAATACTTTGTGTTGATGTTTCTCGCGTTAATCATCAATTTTGGGTTTTAGGTTTTAGTCCGTCTTTATTTTCATCATATGCCCTACTAATTTCTGCAATACAAAAATCCAAAGCTAATTTAAGATGCCGGGATAGACGACCCTAATCTCTTGCTACAATTGGGCGGATCTCTGTTATTTATTCTGATGGTTTGGTATGCATAACAAGCTAATCATAGGAAATAACACATTTTCTAGTGTTAGTCATTTTATAATAATACATTACAAAGTCTGCCATCATCTTGCTGTCTCTCGTATATTAATTATTTCTATTCAGGCTCTCACTCTCTATTATGTGCTAGCCTTGTACGTAGTATATGTGACTATATCTCTTGTTTAACATAAGTTGTTTTTATGAGAATTCATAAATAAAATAAATCTGTTTCATAATCATACGTAGAGAGATTCTGCGTGATTTAATGCAAGACTGAGAGATAGGTCACAAGTTCTTTAATTCTGTATGCACAACTCTGGAGGATTTTCCGTTGATCAATAGTATAGTACATCTTTTGTTGAAGTGTTTTGAGTCCTGCTTGAGGGGAATCTACCTCCTGATAATTCTCTTACTTTTTTCGAAGGCCTGTGTACTGTATATCATGCGTGTAGGTATAATTGACCAGATGAGTGAACCGACTCAGAGAAGCTTTTCAATTTTTCTTGCCAAGCAGGTTTGCTACTGAGTAAAACTTGACGTTGCTTGATATTTTTAGTGTTTATTCTATTAATAATGGCTTATGATACCATTTCTGCAGCTTCAATCTGCTAATTCTACCCCTTCTATGCGGGTTGCTGCTTTACGAACTCTGTCATATGTTCTGAGAACACTAGGAGAAGTGAGTTACTTTTGCTTCTTTTATGCTGTTCTAATAAATTTCTTTGCTCAATCTTGTTCCATTTTAATAATTACTGTTTTTTTATGTTGTGCTGATTTTGAAGTTTATTAATAGTAATCAAGTTAACGGAAAATTTACATTGCAAGAGCAGTGATCTAACACATTCAACTTCAGGTTCCTACTGAATTCAAGGAAGTTCTTGATGACACTGTTGTAGCAGCCCTTTCTCATCACATGCCACTGGTAGTATTTCAATAGTATTATTTACTCTTATCTAGAATACTTTCGTTAAAAACTAATTTCCTTATGTATAATATTATTTTAACTCATGCACCCGCTTTTAGTGCTTCTTGTGTAAAAGATTTTGATGATACATGTTTGGCTCCCATGGCCTTGGTAATGTTAGCTTCCTCTGCCATAAATGAAGCTTTAATCAAAGTTATTACTTTACACCTAATCTGATGTTTTGGTACATTTGAAGGCAGAAACAACAAATGCATAACAGCTTATTATTCATGTCTGATCCTCTGTCCCCCTATCCGATGTTTCCTGAAATCCAGTCAATACATATACTTTTACAGTGCTTCGGATGCTAAATGGGTGTGCACCTTCATATGGGCAGGGGGTGGCCTCCCACTCTCTTGGTGAAAGGAATAAATAAGGCTCTCTGTTAGCTAATTCGGTCATAAGTTAGCCGTCGAAATAAAGGTAGACTAAATTTAGAGCCACCTTGATTTGGGATGTAATAGAGGTCGAGTCACCTTCCAGAAGAATTGTGCAGTTCGACCATCATGATATATTTAACATATATATAAACTATAGCCTTACTTCAACTTGGGTGCTTATCCTCACGAGATGAATTCTTTACTCCACAAAGTCCTTCAAGCCGTATGCCTCTTATCTAGGGACCTCCCGTCTCTCTACGAAGTATGCCTTTCACCAATAGAGTTTGCTAAATAGCTAGAGAGAAAGGAAGAGTTTTGTGAATATGAGAAAGTTTGATTCTTGAAAACTTCTTGAATTGTTGTTTGCTTTTACAAGTGGGTCGTACATGCATACATCCCTAATGGATGGTGGCGATTATTTTGATCCAATGGTTGTGGCTAATTCTATATACATTTGAGAAATTTAGAGAGTGATAATTTCTACACAATCAAAAAGTCCTATGAGTATTATACCCGTAAAGCCTTCAAATGATCTCTACAAAACAAGGAAAAAAATATAAAAGGCTCTAGATTCTAGAATATTCTATTTACCAAAGAACCCTCATTTGTGCTAAATTATAATCTTATGACCTCTGTGTTTGAAGATTTGGGATAATGCTTAACCCTTGCTTGAGTTGGGACACCCTTCTGATTTAGCAATGTTGTGGTGACTTTTGTAAATTCCATAGATAGGTGTATTATAACTGTTAAGTAGGTTTGCCTCTTTTGATAAAGGGATGGATGAGACCTTAGCCTTACAATTAATGGAAGCAGTGGTTTCTGGTTTGTAGGGATTAGAAAGGCTTGGTCATGGTTTTTCTTATTCATGCCTGACAGTGGTTTCTATACCACACCACATCAATAGGAGAGATAAAAGTTATCTAGATAGGAATGCTACAACTTTATTTCAATTTCCCCCTGAAGAAATGAAACTTTTTTTTTTTGCATAAAAAAAGTTAATGATCAACTTTCTGCAATGCACATATATTTTCTTATGTCATTATGCTCTTTTTTCCCCTTCTATTTTCTGGTCATCATACAGCATATTTCTGTTTCATTGTATCACTTGTATATGTTAATTTATAAGATGGAAATTTTTTCTTGGGGAAATTTCTGTGGATTAATGTGGTGACTTTTGGGATTGTTGTATATTAAACTCATTCCTCTATGATGCATTTAATCTTGCAAATTATATAATTCCCGCAGATCTTTCTTGAACCATTACGTGAAATTTTGGTCAGGTAAGAGTTGAAGCTGCTTTGACTCTTCGTGTGCTGGCTGAGGTTGATCCCTCGTGTGTTGGTGGCTTAATTTCTTATGCGGGGACAATGCTCAGTGCAGCTAGAGAAAACGTCTCATTTGAGAAGGTAAAAGTTAATGAAAGTAATTAAGCTGCTTCGTATACCTGGATTTTCTTAAAATATTCCTTTTGCTGTTATAAAAAAATTATTATGCTCTCATGTTCTACCTTTGTCAAGAGTAGGAGGGACACAATTAGGTGGTAAGTCACTAATATGGAATGAACCAATCAGGATTAAATTGAATGGAATGGTTCTGAAGAGCAATTGTTGCTATGGTGATGAAAAAAGTGGAGCATACTGATTTTTTGATTTGGACTTGATTAGATTGAACTTCACAAGATTATGCCCAAGCTAATCATATAAATATGCTCAAGCTCATCATATAAATATTTCGAAGCTAATCATATAAATCGAGGTTATCATTACTGCATATTTGCATTTTAAGGTTGGTAGATTCATTTTAATTCATATAAAAATGCGTTACCACATATGATGATGATGTCATAAAATCATTTTTGTTGCAACCTTATATTTGAGACGGAAAGTATACAAACTTCCAACCTGTTGTTCCTAATTGGCTTACTTAATGGAATTTGGTGTTTTTTCCCACCAGCGTGGAAAAAATGGCAGACAGCCACACAGACATCCCCCGCTGGGGATAGTCTTATGGAAGTCCTAGTATATTGGAACCCTTGAGACTATATTCGTTGCAGGGTTGAGTAGCACTTTGGACAAAAAAAAAGAAAAAAAAAGAGTAGCACTTTGTTGTTATGGAGAGATAATTGCTTCGTCTAATTTTTACGTTAATTAATTTCCTCAGTATATTATTGATTACTTCGAGGTTCCCAATCTGCTGAATTTTTTCATCCCGTAATATTAAAATATAACATGCACTGTTATTAATTCATTTTTTCATACTCGATTATAAGCATCCTTTAAATCGGATAAGTACAGGTAGATTTTCTGTTTTCCCACTTTTCCTTTTTTGTTGTGTAATGTTCTTAGCCATTTTCTAAAGTTTCTACTTCTTCTGACCAAAATCTTTGCTAGTTATCATGTTCATTGTTTATACAGGGATCTAATTTGCACAGGGAGCTTGAAAATCTACATGGTCAAGCGTCAGTATTAGCAGCTTTAGTTTCTATTTCTCACAAGTTGCCTCTTGGATATCCCTACAGGTAGAGTTACCGGATCACACATCTATTAGTTTTCTTTTTTTGTGTGATTGGTTGTGAAAAGTAAGTTATACTGGGATGGGAGATTTGCTTTATAGATTCACGACATTTCCCAAACTCTAGTTAAATTTCCACGTTTTGCTATCTTATTTATTCCTTGTTGTATGTAATGGTTGCAGGTTCCCGAAATCCATGCTTGAAGTTTGCAGGAAACTTCTGATGGAATCTAGTAGGAATCCTGTTGCTGCTGCTGTAGAAAAAGAAGCTGGATGGAACCTCCTGTCTTCCTTGTTGACTTCCATACCAAACGAGGTAAATATTGCTGGTTCCATTTCATACGCATAGTATGAGAAATTGCTTTTGAGAAGCTAATATTGATGTCTACAGGAGCTTCATGACCAAGTTTTTGATATTCTCGCGTTATGGGCTTCCACATTTAGGGGGAGCCCAGAACAGGAAATTAATCGAGCTCATGATCTTGCCTCAGAAATATGGTTAGTTTAAGGGTTTCTCTTTATGTTTTTGTCTGTGTATAAGTTTTCTTTACTCTTCATCTTCTTCATTGATTTTGTACTTCCGATTATGGTTTTTAGTGGTGTATGCTATTTTCACCTAAATAACAGCTGCAGATAGCAAGTTAAGTTGAGGAATTTGGCAGTTCTGTGAAACAAAGGTTGTAACTAATGATACTTCAAATTGAAAAAGAAAGGGCAAAAGCTTCCACGTGGGTGCCTCTTTTTATTCATATTTATATAACCTAAAATGAACATGACTTACGACATTAAACAACACCTCTTGTATGTCAGTCGATATAAATTATTTTACAACAGGGAAAGTTAGATGGTGCGGGAGCACATTCCTCAATTCGGATTATTTATTCTTAATTTAATGATTAGTCATTTTAATTATTTGATGCATACTTGTTTAAAATCTAGATAAAGCTTGTTTGGGATACGTGCATTGCAAAAAAAAAAAAGAATCCGTGCATTGCCTTATGTAAACAATGTTAAGCACATACATTCATTATTTAGAGTTGAACACAAAGGGTTACATATACTTTTATTTGTTGTTAGCATCATGGGTCCAAATATCCTAACTTGAGGCTCGCGCTATTGTGAAAGGAATGAGAACATCTTTTTAATTGTCTGTCTTGGGTTCTGCATATCTTGAAGCTTGTCTGGTATGGGGATGATTGTTATGAGAAAAGAATACATTTAACTTTTCAACGTGACATCTTGCAAACAATTACCAGCTATATCTTTTGTAGCTGAACCTTCTCATGCACGATATCCCGATAGAAAAGATAACAGTTATATATTTTTAATGACCTTATTCACTATTTTATCTTTTAACTTGCAACTTTTACGAAGGTTTTCCTGGCTTCTTTCTTACAGAAAATTCACCGGCTATATCTTTTGTGTCTGGACCTTTTCATGTATGATAGGTAGATAGAAGTAGCCACAATTTATATATGGAAATCATGTCAGTGTTTTTTTTGGTAAATAACCTATGTCACTGTTATATCTTCTAACTTGTTTCAAAACGCATTATGGTTTGGTTCTTGTTTCCAATTTTATTTTTCATTAATGGTATCTTTTGTTTGTGGGTCTGGAAATCCATTTGAATTGCTTGATGTGATTGTGGTCGTAACTCGTAGCTTTTAAGAATGAGGGAAATGCCAAGAAGCCCTTACACCTTCATTAACATTGTTTTTTTTTCTACATCACATTACTGCATGTCTACTTTTGTTCCACTTTTCCCCGTCTCAATTGTAAAACTTCGTTGGGGCATTTTTTTACTTGTGATATTATTTTTCTTTTGTAGTGTGTGGTCTGCCGCTATTAACGCGCTTACTTCATATGTGAAATGTTTTATTTCCTCCGACTCTCAGGATCAAGGAATCCTGTTGCAGCCTGTTCTCCTATACCTGAACCGGTACAAAAGTGTTTATATCTCCTTGTTGCATCACGCTATTGTATATTCTGTAGGTTCAGCTCTACACTCATCTAATGAACTTCCATTGATTGTATTAGGGCGCTGACCTATTCCTCACATTTAGCCGGGAAAGAGCTAGCTGGAGTAAAATCTCCAATCAACATATTTATAATCAGAGTGTTGTTAGCATATCAGGTGCTCTCAGATCCATATTTATACAGAAGTGATCATGATCGTATTATTCAGATATGTACTACTCCATTCAGGTAATGATTATCCAGCTGCTCCATTCTCATATATATATATATATAGAGAGAGTAATTCTCTTATACCCAGCCCCTACATCCCCAACAAATACCTTATATACCCAGCTTTTATTTTCGGCCGTTGGATCTGAAAGGGATGGATGAGATTGAAACAGTTTTTAAACCATGAAAGTGACCTATACACAATTCCTCCATGGATCTTCGGGATATTTCGAGCTAATTTCTGTTTCACGTCTGCTACGAGCGTCTTGTCTGCAATGAATCAAGAAAATCCTCAAAGCAACAGAGCCCCTGCAGACCCTCATAGACGAAAACCTCTTCCATTACCAACTCCGCTACAACCGCTACGCACAAAAGAAACTCTAATCCACTGAACTGGAAAGCTTCTGAAAGATGAAATCTTTCATTGAGTACGCTTCAAAGATCTTCGCTACCAGATTGATGACCAGGTCCATGTCGCCATCCATGTCAATACCGAAGAAAGAAATCCGGTTTGAGACCACGGCTATGAATGCTACATGGAAATCGGGAAGAAATTCTCGCACGTCTCCGAGATGTTTGAACACCCAGTTCAGCGTCGCCCTTTCAGCCAGGAAGCAATTTTGCAGATGGAGCAAGACACCGAAGCATTCTGCGGGGACTACCGGATGCTGTTGCTTAGGCTGAGGAAACTGCTGATGTTGTCCTGTACATAGCGATGATATAATCTCAGCCGTCGGTGGTGAAATCCGACTGCCGAGATCGTTGCTGGGTATGCAAGCCACTTTATGGGGATGCAAGTGCTGGGGACAGGAGCAAGACTCTCTCTCTCTCGATATATATTTTGCCCTAAAAATACTCCATCTGCATTAATGATCATAAAAGATACACTTGGCATAGTTTCGACCTATTGAAAACTAAAACAACGAAAAAACCGTCGAAAAATATCTAGTGACCTTCTAGCCTTGAACCTATTGATGTTCTACCATTGAATGAAAAACCAATGAAAAGAAAAAGCTAATGGTTCGTATCTGTTGGTGAGTAACTCCTACTCATCCAAACCTCAATTGAAAAGGGGATGCATATTTCTTTGTTTATTTAACGAGTCTTCATTTGTTGTATCCATTTATACTATGACAGGGAAGCTTCCAAATGTGATGAAAGCTCTTCTCTGTGGATGTTGTTGGACAGGAGAGATGCATGGTTAGGTCCTTGGGTCCCCGGAAGGTGTTATATTTCTGCTAAGCTGCTTCTTATAGCTTTGTGTTATTTACTCTTCTGAAGACCATAGTGCGTTGGGAATGTTCATTAGCATCTTCGATGCTCACTTTTCAGAATGCTAAATCTTCTATGCATTATGCTAACCAGATCTGATTTAACAGAGATTTGTTTGAAGATGAACTTCTTTCTTTTCAAGGGGCGAAGGATGGTTTACTGACATGTGTCTGGGAAAATGATCCCTCTAGCTTTCCTCAGGTAAAATGCTTTCCCAAGAATTCATGATTTTGTTGTCCACTTTGTCACTATCAAGACTTTATTTTTTTTCTTTAATTTCTGACATAAATACGCAAAACTTGAAGCCTGACACTATAAGCAAGATGATGGTAAACCAGATGCTCCTCTTCTTCGGAACCATGTTTGCTTGCCAGGTTGGTGATGTTATTATTTGAATCGGTCTTTGATAGAAAGGCGTGGTAGTTGCCATCTCATAATCTTGGTGTTCTCCCAGGATAGTAGTGGGATGCTCTCATTTCTTGCCATGATTGATCAGTGTTTAAAAGTTGGAAAAAGACAAGCTTGGCATGCTGCCAGTGTCACCAACATATGTGTCGGGTTACTTGCTGGACTAAAGGTTATATTTTGATGTCTTCTCCATATATGCTTCTGGTTTCATGTTCTAACCATTCCATGCCGACACTGTTTTTCTCCCAGTCTTTAATTGCTCAACGTCCTGAACCAATTGGATCAGATGTGGTTGCTGCTGCACAGGCTATTTTCCAGGTTCTGGTGTCACTGTTTCGGTGTTTCAGACTATAATTCTGAGATCTAATATTTATTTCTCCTCCTTGGGAGCTACCTAACCTTGAATGATAGCAGAATATTTTGGCGGAAGGTGACATTTGTGCATCACAGCGTAGAGCCTCATGTGAAGGGCTCGGTTTGTTAGCAAGGCTAGGAAATGACATATATACTGCTAGATTGGTTAGTGCCCCGGAATTGATTTTTCGTGTATTCACTACTTAATTCCTTGCTATCTTGTTTTCTTAATTTGAGAATTAATTATGGCTAATCGGTTTCTCCAAATCCCCACATATGGGGCTATTCTTTTCTCATAAGAATATTGAATTATACATGCCCTGCCTAGTTCACTCTTCTAGACTTTTGATCAATACGTTAAAATATCAACTTTTCTCCCATTTCTTTGCTCCCAATGTAAATGTAAGTCAACAAAACTAAGATTTGATGTTAGTTTCGCTCTTCTTTGTCCTGCCTTTTTGTTTGTGTATGAAGCAACACTTGTTATAGCTTCTGTTTGGAATTCTTCACAGCAGTTTTTTTGGGTTATGAACAGACAAAACAACTCCTTGTTGACGTAACTGGCACTGTAGACTCCCATTATGGTGGATCAATTGCTCTTGCTATTGGTTGCATACATCGCAGGTAATATGGTTTCCTATAATACATCGCAGTCATATAATGAACAATCCGTGTACAACTTATATATTCATGGTACTGCCACCCGAATTGGCCACAACTAGAAAACCTATAAATAGGAGACCAAAAGCTCAGTGCTCTTTTCTGGTTCTGGAGACTTTATGGTCGGTAATTTCTAAAATCCTACTAAAGTACTATTTAATCCAATATTAAAAGCGCAAACTTACCAGCGATGGAATCGTCGGAATCGAAGCGAAGCATGAGACTTTTGGTCTCCTATTTATAGGCTTTATTTTGGTGTGACCAATTTGAGTGGTAGTATCCTGAACATATGAGTTGTACGCGGATTGTCCATGGTATTACTTACCATAAGATCCTTGTTCTATATATACAAGAATTTTGAGGTGCACAATGGATGGGGAACAATGATGCACAATATTAAAATTCTCCATTGAAATTGGTCACAACGATCGAAAGTTTATGGACAAAAGAGCAAAAATTCCATGTTTTGGCACTATGTCACCGAAAATTTCCAAATCCTAATAAAAGACTACTTAGCTTAAGTGAAAAATGTGCAATGAAATTATTAATGATAATGTCATTGGAACTGTGCTAGAGCTTGTGTCTTTTGATCTCCTTTTTAAACTTTACAATAATTTGATAAATTTTTGTGGTCATAGTAGTCGGAATTACAGTATTGTACATCATTGTGCACCCATCTATTTTAGACCTCAAGATTTCTCTCTATAAATATAGGGTATGTTCTATGCACATATAAATTGAACATATATTTTCAATTTCGACCACTAGAATCGCCCGTTGTCGGAATTGCACACCATTAATAAGCTTATACATAAGAGATCGAAAGTCCTGTGTTTAGGTGCGGTAGTCGCCGGAATTTTCTAAACCGTAATAAAGGATTACTTAACCGAAGAAAAATGTGGAACGAAATTATCGGATGAAGTTGCCGAAACATCACCAAAACATGAGACTTTTGACCTTCTATGTATGAGCTATACAACGGTGTTACCTATTCCGGCAACGGGCAATGTTAGTAACTGAAATTGAAAATGTGTTTTCATTTTTATGTTCATGTATATGTGCATTGAACCTTTATCATACATATATATATATATATGGGACAGGTTCAATGCCCATATAAATGAACACACAAATGAACACACGTTTTCAATTCCCGCCACTAGCATCGCCC
>JAOYMZ010025332.1:0-17557 GCA_025802335.1 Pinguicula primuliflora | reverse complement strand
TGTTGGTTACTCTGAGTTTGTGTTTGATTAGTGTGGGTTAGATCTACTCCCTTGGGAGATGACTTTTACTCATTAGTAAAATTACTACTTGATGACTATGTATACTTGCATATCACTCTAGGTTCTCATCACCTTGTTCCATGATGCAGAAGCTATGACATTGATAGTTTGAACGCCTTTAAGAGTTTGCTTGGAATCTGTTTCTGTTTCGATGCTCATCTTCAAATTTGGGCATTTTCATTGTGGCTGCAGATAAGTAAGCTTGGAAGGACTTGGTGAAGATGGATTCGAAAATTATCAAAAAATCACATGAATTTTGAGCTAAGAGGCTCTGATACCATGAAAAGATCCAAGAAGGTGAAGTTGGTGGAAAGATTTGCTTCCAGCCAACTTAACGGTTGAGAACGGGTACTGTGTACCACTGGGTAGCTTTTAACTGTAAGTGAGGGTTTAAAGAGAGCAGTAATGGAGGAAATCGTCTCAGAGATTGGTCTAAGTGAGGGTTTTCTTACCAGATCCTGAATCGCGAACAGCATAATTTAAAAAGAAAAGTTTTTATTTTACAGAAATGCTTATCTATTACACAAACGAACGACTATTACGTTTTCTACAAATTAGATCATTAAATCATTTACAAACTTCTGCAGCACAATAAACAGCAAATCCTGCAAATACTAAACTCTGAACCATATTCAAAGTAACAAAACAGCAAATCCTCACTCATTTAATCAAAATAGCAAATAGTCACTCGTTTAATCAAAATGCAGCCCCCGAATCCAATATGACATTTAATTAAAACATGCAATCAAAACTCATTTAATCAAAACATGCTGCTAGGAGACAAACACAATAACACAAATACAATACAAGATAAGAGTAGATGAGATTTAGTAGTGTCTTGAAGGACAAATAGAGTCATCAAGGACATGAGGGAGAAAACGTCATTCTCACACTCCAAACTAATAGATGCCAGAACCCTATAACACACAAAAAAACAAAATTCTAATCATATGTAATAGATATCAAAATCGTACACATAAAATTAATTGTTCTGTACTTACTTATCTACGAGTAATGGACACTTTCTCTTTTCGTGGCCTTTTAATCCACAAGCATGACATGTTCGACGTTTTTTTGATTTTTCAACTTTAATCTCTTACTGCTACCCTTTGTCTTTCTGTTATGTGGATTTTGTAAAGATTGAGAAGCGGCACCCGATTGGGAAGTACTCACAACTTTATGTGCAAGTGGGGAAAGAAGAAATTGTTGTTCAACCAATTTAAACGCATCTTCGAGCATTTTGATTCTTGAATCAATCATAAGGGTATCAAAATCACACTAATAATAGCACGTAATGTGAGTTAAATCACACTAATCAAAACACTACTAAACATATGCTAAATCACACTAATCAGAACAGACATCAAAATACTTTTTTTTTCTCTTAGGCATAAAATCAAACACCTTCTACATATGTTTTGTATTCATTCAACTACAGAGTTAGATATAAGCAAGCACATATCATGAGCTAAGAATGTTACCTGCAGTTTATGTTGCTTATCTTGTGAGCTTTGATTGTTTCACGTAGTAATGTGCTTCAACTGGGTTTGTGCAGGAGTTACTGTTTTTTACAGTATGTGCTTCGATTGTTGTTTGATTTCGTTTCTGGGAGCTATTGGTTTTTATTAGTGCAGTGATTAACGTTTCATAGTTTTAATACACTTTTTTTAAGTTATTCGGTTCGTGGGTCAGGGTCCGACCCGATTTTGCAAAATTTTAATTAAATGAGTCTTATAATCCAGGCCATTGGATATCAATCCGACAGCCCACAATTTCACTCGGATTTTAAGCCCGAGCGCTCGACCAAGCGCTCGGGAGGAGAAGATTCCTGGGCAAATTCGCCTTTCTGCCACACTTGTTACTCTCCTTTTATTATTTAGCACGTACCGCTCTTCCAAAAATCGGTGCCATGCACTCGCTCTCCCAAATCCCGATACAAATCAATACCAGACATTCGAAATCCGATGGCTTAATTTTTGGATTACTATGTGATTAAGAGGCACTGGACTTTGGGAGCACGGGGCTTGCAAAGTCCGGTGCCATGTTATATATTGATATTGACTTTTTTGTTGACACCAATAAAACTGTGTTAAAGTTTGAGCAGCTCATCTCCATCGTCCTTCGACGAATGTCTCTTCTCGGGTCCATTAACTCCTTTACACGCTTCTCTAATTCAGCCACCATCATAAACCCATCCGACGCCTCCTCCAATGGAAGGGCCACCCTAATCTCCTCCACCAAAACAACCCGATTCGTCTTCTGCTCCGCTGGAAGCAGAGCCTCCAGGTTGGGTTCCTGTGCCGACCGGATTTCTAGTAGATTTTGCACCATCCTGAGAACAACTATTCTCCAAACCCACTGCCATTTCTCACAACTGTCTGAAAATTAATAACCTGTTATGTTTCCTAGTCATGGCAAGAGACGGTTTACCTCGACGATGGATTGAGTTGGCCGATCATGGCTATTGGCAGCGGTGGGTAGCGACAGTGGTCTTGTGGAGCTGTATTTGTTGGTAAAACTGTGCAATAAATGCTTCAGCCTTGGCGTCAATCATCTCATCCCCACAAATGGCGTCGAATAACTTATCGGGATCTTCTTCATCATCCTCGCTGCTCTGTAATAAAGATCTGGAAGACTCAGACCCTGATGAGGACGAAGTTATTGGAGACTGCAGCATCACTGCCGTCACATATAACATATTTTTATTGTATGCATGGCACCAGACTTCTAAAGTCTGGTGCGTGAAGTCCTCTTAATCACATATTAATTCAAAAGTTAGGCCAGTGGGAAAGCGATGCGCGACATTTAGGGTGGACATTCGGAATCTAAAATTTGGAATTCTTTCCGAAATTATTTTGGAAGTTGAATCGCAATCCCGATCCATTTCGTGTTACAATCCGAAATTTTGGAATTTAGAATTTCAGAATTCAGAATGCACTATATTTCGGAATTCGGAATCCAAATATCCACCCCTAGCGACATCAATTTTAAGAAGAGCGGAAAATGTTATATCCCACCCTTTCTCACCCCTCTCTCACATAAAGGTGGGACCACATGCTTACATGTGGAACCCACACAAATGTCATGTGAGTGGGGGTGGGAAGGGGTGGGATTTAAGGGGTGAGATTTAACATTCCTCAAACAAAAAAGAGAGTAACAAACGCCAAGACTGTGTAGTGAACCAAACGAACGGAAATGAAAATGTCCACACACCTATCATATGGTGGCCAATGAGTTTGAGATCATCTTGAGCTTCCTCATCATCTCCTTCCCCTACCCGCGTCCAATCTTTTCCTCAATAGTCTCCCTCCCCATCCTCCTCCTACTGGCACACTTTCAGACGGTGGCTGGTGAAGCTCTCCACCGCCTTCCGATACCCTTCGCCCTCTGGCAATGCCTTGATCTCGTCAATGGTTTTCCAGTGGAGCCCGGTCATTAAGGGCACAACGTCGAATTCCACGATTTCGATGGTCTCCTCAAGTTTCGCAATCATAATCAGGGGTTGTGCCATACAACGTAGAAACATTTTCCCGACGTTACTTCTGCTCTTCAAGTGATTTGAGAGGTTCACTCAGTCGATTTGGAGGATGAAATCGACGAAAGAACTTCTTCGATAATGGAATGAATCCGTAAACTGGGAATTGGAATGAATCCCGCAAACTGAAATGGCTGGGTTCGGTATCCAAGACAAAATAAATCTTGTTTGGGAAAACTGTAGGATAACCAACGGAATCCCTCAGTAATCTTATTCGATAATAACTGCATTTCAAGAAGGACAACTGTAACTGCCTGTTCGGTATCAGGAGGATTATAGTAAGATTTCGGCCACAAATTGTATCATTTACCAATTTATCCTTTACCTGTTAGCACTTTATAAAAACATTATTTAGGAGAACAACAAGCAGAACAAAATATTCTGCGCGAAACAACAATCAGAATAACCAATTCTCCTGCAAAACAGAACAAACGAAAACAGAATAGTCGCCAAAAAATAGCATCACAGTCGCAAATTGCCAAATTCTCAGCATAATCCTAAGAACAAAGAAACCGTACAAAAAAATAGTATCATAGTCGCCACAGAAAAAAACAGAACAAACTACCACATCAAAGTCAGCTGAAATTTCCTGCTATGATCCCTAAAGCAAACTTTCTTCGGCGGTCATTCTAAACTGCTCGTCATTCTTCAACAAATTCTCAACAATGCGAAGTTGCTGGGTGAAGCTCAACTCTTCTATTTTTTCAACCTGCTTCAGTAACGTACCTGTCTTCGTGTCAGGTTCACCCTCTTCCACAACATTCTTCTTCGTAGTTAGTAGCTCCTGACATACCGCCTCCACAGTTGCCAAAGTTTTGGAAGCACCTAACTCCAAGTCTGAGGCCACTTCTACCTTTGCCTTTTTTCTAGGCGCCCTAGATGCGTGGTAGCACCTTGTGCGGCTATTGTGGATTTATCTGAGGTTGGGGTCTCCTTCAAATTCTGATCTGAAGTCTGTTGCTCATCCTCCACGTACTCGTCAACCAGCTTCTCCCAATTTGGACTTGAACCAGTCTCCGGGCAGCTATGTTGGGCTTCAGCATTCCCGTGATCCCTTGCACCTGAACCAGTGGCTCTAAACTAACCAAACAACTCGGCCCATTGTTCATAGTAGGGGAAAAACTTTTCCCGCAACGCCAAGAACTTGTTGTTCGACTGTTACAAATAATAAAATGTTGTCATCAACAAATGATATGTAATAGAAATGAAAGATAGTTTACATAAACTAAAAAATATCGAAATACCTCCTGTAACTCTTTCCAGATATCCTCAGAGTCGACAACAACGATATGGGTGCTCTGGTCAATCGCCACCCCACTTCTCTTTGCAAACTCTGCTATTAGCTTGTACTGTTTGGCCCTGGAATGTAATTTATTGTCAACGTTCGGGCCCTTCGCTCTGCTCCCGGAGACTTACCTCCTGATTTGGGCTGCACATTTTTTGTAGGCACCTGGCCTCCATCCTTGACCAGACATCCACCCAACCCGATTCAACTTTATCATTGCTGAAAGTAGAGCCTTTTCTTCGGCAGAGTTCATGTACAATTTCTTCCCTTCGACTTCCACAGTTTCCTTCGCTTTCTTCTTCACTGCGGGTTTCTTGAATGGCTTCCGTGCTCTGGACGTGGGTTTCACACTTGGTAACTCATCATCGTCATAGTTATCCGAAGTCATTTCTTGTGGATCAAAATTGTTGTCCATCAAATTCAAACCTATGCAGAAGAAGATAAATTATGAATCCATTGTTAATAAAGGAACTGTGGTAGAAGCTTGAGTAATCTGCCCATGCAAAGAAACTATAAGTAGTGAATTGAAAACATGATTATCGATTCATTTTTTGCAAAAAAAAGTATAAGTAGTGTATAAAATGGGCTTCACATGAGGTAATCTGCCGGTAACGAAGCACAGAGACTCAAAAGGCCAGTAGCTAGATTCAAAAGATCAGTTTTTTGTGAGAAGAAAAAAAATACCAATCCGGCAGGACAACTTTGCATTTTAAGAACCACATTATAAAAGCTCCTCGCAGACCCAAACTCAGAAATCGGCAGAAATAATTAGCAGACATATACATAACAGAAAACTAAAATTCACTGATCCTGCAATATTTTTTTAAGTAAAGTTGATCATACAATTGATAATCACTCCTAGAGTTGCATTTCAGACCTCCCAATAAGTAAACTATAGACAATATCACCAGCTTATTAACTTAAAAATCTATCCCTTTGGTGCAGGTAAAGCTGTGATGAGTGCAGCTTATGAACTTAAAAATCTTTGCAGTACAAGGTTATGCCTTTTGAATTTTGGAGGATGGGCAGTTGATTCTTGAGGTTCTATTAAACATTTGAAGGGAAGTTTCATTATCACCATTCATATTAGAACATAAACCTAGCTGATGAACACCGGACAGGAAGAAAACAGATAAAACAAATTGACGAACTACAGACAGTCACCAGGTTAGAGAAATCAAACCTGGCTTTGCGAACAATTGGGAAAGAAAATCAAGCAACAAAATCATTGGGAAACAGAAAATACATGAAAATTTCGATCCCTAGAAATAAATGGAACAGAAATTGACAAATTGAGATAAATTAGAAGATGAAAAATGAAGAAAATGGCTTACTGTACAAGAGCAGAGCGTTGAAAACCTACGCCGTTGAGTTCTCAGTCGTCGGCTGGCGAGTTACCGTCGAACGTCGCGGGACGAAATGTTGTATCGCGGAGTTACAGAGATGAATTTTGTTTGTGTAGTGGCGGAAGATGAATTTTATTTGGGTAACGGGGGATAGATAAGTAATTTCGCACAAGGGATAATTCAGGCAGTACGCTAAACCTCCTTGCAGGCAGTATAAAATTTGACGAGTAGACCTGCATTTGTCGCTGTCAGGACCGTAAACTTCGGGCAACACATTTTAAAAAAATCGGATACCGAACGGTTAGTTAGCAGGGACAAACCAGATAACCCACAACAAATCCTGACAAACCTGGATATTTTAACTGAGGAAGAATAGGAGAAATTGTCGTTTCCCGTAAAAGGTGAGTGATAAGATGATGTATGATTGATAAGGTGATTGGTGACTGATAAGTTGACTGATGAGGTGGCCTGATAAGCTGACTGATTTGATTAGACTTGTTTCACAAATTTATAGGTGACTGATTTTTGTAAAATGACATAAAATACATTATTTTATATTATTATTATATATTTTAATAATATTCTATATCACAATTATTATTAAATAAAAAATATTTTTAACTTTAAATTCTAATTTATTGTTTAAATAAATATTTATTATTTTAAATATTAATAATAAAGTTTAGAACAATAAAAATAATATGCTCATGATATAGACGTAAGCATCAAATTAGAATGAAAAACTTATAAATCATCTTATTTTTTAATCAGACTGAAAAAAATACATTTTCAAATCGATCACCTTATAAGACAAAAGGTGCACGTTCACGTAACTGATTTAATAATAGAATTGGCTGATAAAATGATTTATAAGGTAACGCTAAACAGAGCCAATATCCAAGTGTCGCGGAAGGCCCTTCAACTTCAAGATTTACCAAATACGACCGCGTTTTTGGATCCTATAAAATTATGTATGGAATACGTAAGCCTATCAATTTTTTGGGTCGGAAACCGTGAAAAATTCTTAAACCTTCCGTCCTAAACCCTTTCTGTTCTGTGATTTCTGATTTCTCACTCATTTGCAGCGATGGGTTTTCTAACTACCAACTGGACGAAGCTACTACGGATTTCTTCCATCGCGGAGACATCTTCTTTATCGAGGGGTGAGCGAAGCCTATACGAATCTTTTATCATTTCTTGTACTAAGGAATCCTTAGTACAAGGATGTTTCGGCATTTTGATTAATCACACTAAAAATTTAGCTCAACTTAGACGAACGTGTATTACTATGTTTTTTTTGGTAATTAATGTGTATTGCTCTGTTGGTTATATCTTCTTTATTGGGTTGTATTTCTTTTGCGGAAGGCATATGGATTTGCAGGGAAGGCACGAGCTTTTCCCTCAAATCGTAGTAGCATTATATTATATATATTATAGCTTCTGGACTGGGCTGGGAGGACAATCGCGTTTTGTCATGTTTAGCACGAAAGCACCATGAATGTTTCTTGGTTTTCCTTGAACTGTTAGGATATGTGACGTTGATTTTTTTGTCTTCCTTTTATCCATTTCTGAAAGGAAAACGTTTGCAGCTGCTCATGTCTCTTTTTGATATCTCAGCCATGGTTATGACAACAGCTCCAAAGGTTCTTTTCTCGACTGGGCCGTTGGACTTGGGCGATCAAGATGATATAAGGAGGGAAAACAGTCGTGTGGAGATTGATGATGACGGTGATTTTATTCCAGAGAAGCCAGAGATGCAACTGCAGGGTGTTGATCCCAGAAGAGGCTGGAATTATCGTGGCGTCCACAGGGTAAGGCTGAACCACCAAAAAAATTGATATGTACCGAACAACATGCTAAAATTCCATAAGACTTGATAACGTTCTTATGATTTTTTTAGACAAAGGTTATGATTTTTATTTTGTTATTCCAGTCGTCTTTATATGTTGTTTTATACAGGTGACATTCCTTTTGTTTTTGATAAGTTTGTAAGAACTACTCTCATAGAGCTTTTTGAATATGATTTTCCACTATCTTTATTTCCATTCATAAAATCTTATATCTAAAAGAAATTTGGTGAAGACTACCATTCCTTTTCTCAATGAACTTTGTTTTTCTACTGAATCACTGTGTAGAATACTTTTAGATTAATGGTGCAGATCCTTTCACACTTCTTACTTTGAACCAGGCCATTATATGTGGAAAAGTTGGTCAAGCTCCTGTGCAAAAGATCTTGAGGAATGGTAAAGTTGTAACTACTTTTACAGTTGGAACGGGAGGAATGTTCGATCAGAGGATAGTCGGTGCCAATGACTTGCCAAGACCAGCACAGTGGCATCGCATTGCGGTGCATAACCCTATGCTAGGAGCTTATGCAGTTCAGCAAATTGTGAAAAAGTAAGAAAATAGTTATATGATATGAGAATTTCAATTCACAGTTCTGTCTATTAAATGATGTTTTTTTCCAGCTCATCAGTTTATGTTGAGGGGGACATAGAAATCAGAGTCTACAATGACAGCATCAATGGCGAAATAAGAAGCATACCGGAAATTTGTGTGCGGCGTGATGGTATTTAATTTTTCTTATTGTCAAGCAAAATGACGGCGTGCAAATTAGTTTCTTGAACTCCACCCTGTTTAACGTTCATTTATCAGTAGTGTGTAATTTCTCAGGACATCACATCCCATTTTTCAGTTTCATGATTAAACTCACACCGAGGAACTGTCTTCATTCTGTAAACTTAGGAGCTTGTACATTAATTTCTGTAGCTTGTCGCTGTTTATTGTATGCTGCCGCTTTTTATTTCCATTTTGGTTTATTGTGTTGTATTCTTGCAGGCAGGCTAAGACTCGTAAAATCTGGCGAAAATATGAGCAACATTTACTTTGATGAGCTCCGTAAGTCGTCTTCTGCAGTTGTTTTGTTAATGTATTCTCGATTCCCATGTAATGTCTGTTGCACAAGAAGCATGGTTTTTCATCAGGGCATAACGCAGAACCATTTTCCTTCTGTGGTTGTAACAATAAGTTGACTTTGCAGGTGAAGGTTTGCCGTAGCACTATTCTTATGGTGGCAGACCAATTATACCGGACGAAAAAGTCGCACCAAAAGCATAAGAAATGCACGTGGCAGCATACCATTCGTCAATGGGTGACCCACACTTTATGATTATTCAATTAGGTCATGGCACTTGTGTTTCGTCCATTTTTCTTGGGCCAAAGATTTTTCCGGATTTCAGTGGGCAAGTCAAGATTGTGTAAGAGGGACATGAGTAATGCTATGCTATTTATTCTGGTCAGGATACACGAGGTTAAAGAAGCTGGAAGAGGTTTCAGTGTCATGCAAAGACCACGAATGATAAAAAACAATAATGATAGGTATAAATAATATTGGTGTATATAATTATGTACAATTAATGAGCAATACTACTCGTACACACTTCATTGACATTGTGACGTGGCAATCATCACAATCACATGTTATATTATTTATTTTCTTTTAATTGTGGTTGTGATTGTTGGCACGTCACAACCACATGTTATATTATTTATTTTCTTTTAATTGTGTTTCATAATATCAACCGATAGTTACAAAAAAAAATGTGTACAAATAGCATTTTCCACACTAATATTATGTACTATGTACCCTATCATTATTGAAAAAAAAAATACAGAATCTGGGAAATGAGAAAGACCAAACAAATCAGGATATGCACCTCAAACTATTTTCCTTTTCTATACACATTTCAATTGATAGGCACCTAAAACTACATTTTCTGCCAGATCAAAGAACAGAACTCACACTCAAGAGATCTATCAGACCTAAAAAAAGAAAAAGAGAAGAAAAGTGAACACCAATTTTTTCCCCGGAATGAAACTAAGATTGCTCACACCTGAGCAGCCTTCACTTGCCACCAACTGTTTTCCGTTTCACTTCAACTGAAGCTGTCTGCCTTCCATGTTTGTACAGCAGTGAGTGAACCCCATTGGGGACTCTCCTTGTTGGCGGCTGAGGAATCAAGCTCCTGATGATGAAAAAGGAGCAACAAGGAAACGATATCAGGGATTCAGGTTCCTGATGATGAAAACATAACAGAAAGGGAATGCAACCTTATTTCTGTGTTCTTTGTCTGCTTCGGGCTATGCCGCCCGATCTTTGATCCGAGTCCATTTGGTATAGATTTGGATCTGGGGACACTGAGTTGCCATTGGTAATCTATTTCAGAAGAATCACTTGTTTCAGCTTCCAGATAATTGGACTCATCATTAGCTGCATCCTCACATGGATTCTCCTCCACTGATCCATTGTCGAAGCTGTGTCTCCTCTGGGGTGAGATTCTGCTCAATGGCTGCTCAGGATACACTTTGTTAGCATCACGAACATATTTCTGATACAACATCTCCGGTAAATTTCCATCATTTTCATTCCACTGCCCATCTTTGTCTGGTTCCATCGTATGTGAATATGGGCTACTAAGTTGTGACCAGGGGGGAGAATCCATACTATCAGAAGTACCAAAGCTTTGCTTTCTTGATGTTGACGAAGAACTGCTCCATCCCTACACAAGCACCACAGGAAAAAAAAAATATTTACTTGAATTCTGAAACATCAAACCAAGCAAAAACATTCCAGAATAGAAGGATATCTTACTCTATCTGGGCTCAAGTGCATTGATTGATGAACACCCGATTCTCCTTTATCCTTCCTTGATAAGGCTGCTTTAAGATTAGCTATCTGCAATGCACAATCTCTATTGTCATCTTCATCTCAAAGGGTGAATGAAAGAGATGCAAGATGGTGCAAGCAAAACCTGTTCTTTTAGTTCTTTGACTTCAGCAGTCTCTTTATTTGCTCGAGCTGCACCAAGCTCAACGGTTGCGACACGTTCCGCGAATTTTAGAGTGCTAAGTGTTTCTCCCACAGCATCCGGCTCGGGGCTGATGTGAACAAACATCAGTGTCTTCCCTTGGCCACCTATAGACGAAAACAACCAAGATCTTATAGTAAGCTGGTGGAAAGTGAAAATGTATGTATAAGCATATCTTATCTTACCCAGTGAATCTTGAAGCAACTTTGTAAGCTTGCTGTTCCTATACGGGACATGCGAATTCTTTTGCGCTAGAGACGATATCACATCTCCTAAAGCCGATAGAGAGCGGTTAATGTGCTGAGCCTCCTTTAATCTGTCACCAACTGCCTCGGATTTATCAGCCCTTTCACTACCAGCCAGGTCAACAAGATTCATACAGCCACGGATAACTGAGCCTGTTGCCAAATCTCTTCCTTGAACATGAACTGTAAGGCAGCTGCACACATCTTAATTCAAGTTAACACATCATATTCCCCATGAAATTCAATAAAATTTAGAAAATGTATTCTCCCTTTGATTGAATATGCATTGAAATAAGGCCATGACCATCAAATATAACACTGACAGAGCAGTGAAGATCAAACCGTACCTGTGCGATCTACTGCTTCGATCATTCATCGCGGTAGAACCAACTGCACGATTTTTGTTGCCAATGTTCATCAAATAGATTACTTCAGATGTCGATGCTACTGGCACTATATTTGCATCCGGGACATTAACACCATTAATGGAGCTATTTCGAATCTCTACTGTGTAGAGGAGTTGAGGAAAACGAACTGATTCAAAACTCCAAAATAGAAAGATGATAATAATTTCAACAGTTTGTCTATAAAGGATATTTTCTATTGAGACCATCTGTGACAAGGAGATCTCGAACTTGTTCATTGTAGATTTCAATCATCTGAACAGCAACATCATATACCATGCTTTCTTTTCTCTGTTCTGAGAAAAGAAACAAATCACTCAGTGCCCTGTAATTTACGCCTAAGCTTTCTTTTGTGAGCTCCCTAGGTCCTGTCTGCACATAGAGAATATAAATACCAAACAGAGTTAGACCGACTATGATACTTAGAATATAGCGTTTAGTGGGAAATGATATACACCACCCCTTTTTCATACACACCTCCACACCTCCATTAGTGAGCACACACACATGTTGGTGTGTGTGGGGCCCACTCTGCATGAATGTGGGTGGAGGTGGTGTGGAGGTGTGCAAGCGGGTGGTGTATAGCATTTTGCGCGTTTAGTTCTTTTTATAAAAATTCTCTTACCATTGTGTATGTTTTGCCTGATCCAGTTTGACCATAAGCAAATATACAAACATTGTATCCATCAAGAACAGAACGGATGAGTGGTTGTGTGTCTTCAAATACTTCATCTGCAACATATTGGAGAAACATTGAGCAAAGAGATGAACTTAAATAATCTCTTTTCGGTCGACTTTAGCGAAAGGAAACTAATATATGGAACCCCAATGACCTTGGCTTGCAGACGGGCCAAAAACCTTGTTAAAAGTGAATGACTTCTTCCCTTTCCCATATTTTGATGGAGCCATTACTGCAAGAGTCCGTTCATCTACACCTTCCACAGTGCTCGTAGCAGTAGACTGCCCCGGCAAGAAAGGACGTATTCGGCAATACACTCTTATGGTCCCTAATAGATAAATAAAACCGTGAAAAACAAATGGTGTCCACAATTAGATATTTGGATCTTTGGCCTCTACTTCTTACCTTTGAGATCTTGCACTTGATTGTATAGTTTTCTATTCTCCTCAAGAATCTTTTGATATCCGGAGGCTGAATGAGCCAGACCATTTAAATGCTTTCCTATCAATAGAGGTAACTAAAATCTCAATTCCTCCATTTCCTCATTTGAACACAACACTGTTAATAACTACGCACCGAGATATACGAATTCGTCATGATACTTCTTGAGCAATATTTGCATTTCTTTTTTTGTAGAATGAAGTGAACTCTTGAGTTCCTATAGAAGAAGAAAATGTTGTAATATATTACATAAAGATATAGAAACTTCCTATTCAGTTAAGCCCTCAGCAAGGAATTACCTGTATGTTTCTATGCTGGTTTTCGACCAAGTCTTGTTGCTTCGAAGCGAGCCTCTTTGATTCATGTCCATAGGCATCAGTGTTATGCCTTCTATGGCCTTTAATTATGCTTGGTGTCTATACATTAATTCATTAAAACAGAAAATCAATCTCATATACTTTAAGATCAACGAAAATCGACATCATGCATCTAAGTTAAACCTTTGTTTCCTCATGCATCATGAAATCTTGTGAAGCTGAATGTCTGCAAGATGTTATAGCCTTCTGCACAATGCACCATACATCTATGTTTCTCAGGGAAGTTCATTGGATTGCATACACCAACACATCACCAAAACAGTAAATGGTAGTTTAACCAAATACCAGTATAAGTATTACCTTTTCATTTTGTGTTGCAAGCCTGTATTCAAATTCTTCCATAACTTTACTTAGCATGTTCTCCACAACCTGCAAATAAACCCCTTAAGTTTCACAGAATCATAAGATTGCATTTTTTTCAATACTGAACCCAAAGTAAGTTAAAAGACAACTTACCACAGGTATATCTTCTTGCTTCTTGTCGGAAAGAAGGTCACGAATAAGAATGTGCAAGGAATGAGAAGTACCCTGAAAATATAAAGATGTACTGTGTGAGAGAGAGAATAAGAATACTGGTGTGCACACACCAGTATTCGAGAACGCGTTAGGCGGACCTGGCGGGTCAGGGGCGCTGCCTAGGCGGCGCCTAAGCCAGTGCCTTCTCGAACAGAGACACACGCATGCCCGTAGAAAGGAAAGAAAGCTATAAACCATTTCACAGAGTTCCTGATCAGTTGACAGAAAATCTGGAGACTTGTCTCCAGCGGATGAGATTTTTGAAAGTGAATTGATGAACAGATCCGTATTCTTTCTAACAAATTGCTTCCCGGTCGACGGAGGCTTCATATTCCCACTGAATTTCCAGATTCCTTTCCCACCTCCATCTTTCCATTCACTGTAAGACTTTAGGGCCAGCACGCAGTTTACAATTCTTGAAGTCTTTCCACCCTGATGTTTGGACTCAATACAATCAATTTTTCGAACTTTTTAAGTACCCAACACACTACAGAACAAAATTACAAGTGCCCACCTGCTCCAAATCTGAAGCTTCGAAACCTGGGATTCCCATTTGTTCAATCGAATCCAGAAAGTTCCTAACATTTTCGAAGTACTGATATGCCGAGAGAGCAGCCCCATCAGGAATCAGTATAGCATCAGAAGGTGCCTCGACTACCTGGAGCCATACCAACAATCAAAATGAAGCCTAAACACTTAGAAACAACAACGAAAATGAAAATAGGAAGATAAGAGTTCCAACTTTTGGTACAGCTCCTGGTTCAACCATGTTGAGTGCATTGCAGAGCATAATCCCACTTCGCAAACCGAGTCTAAATTCTTCTTCAGAAGGCTGAGCAGGAAGTTTTTGTCCTCCAACCATCTTCCTCAGCCATCCAGATGCATCATATCTTCGAAAAGCTGCAAGAAAAAGAAATCCACTAATCATTACACTTCGGAAAGATTCATTATTTACAAAAATCTCACCAAACCACACACCAGAAAACATGGGTAATCCGTACCCATACAACCCCAATACATTACAAGTAAAATGAAGAACCAAGATTGATATGGTCAACAATGAATACGTGATCCATTAGATTCATTCATAATCTTTCCAGATAAACCAATTTTAAAAGATGATCAACAAATGCTGATGATTACATACATGCTTCCTCTGCTTTTCTTGATGCCAAATGAATGTCGTTGAGCCTGTCTCCATTCTGTTGAAGCACATCTTCCACAAGGGATGCCGCATCCAATTGCAAACTCCCATCCGCCATTAAACCCCTTCACACCCACGAAGATTTTCTTGATCGGAATGTATGTAAGGCTATGTGGGTCTTATATCTCAAGCAATTCCTGTGCATTCGTTCAATAATCAAAATGTATGCCGTCTATACATGTATGTATCCGCAGGGTGTGCATACATGTATAGGCAGACTACGAAATAATCCGTGTGGTTTTGTTGCCGAGATATGTTGTTTTGGAGGAGGAGAGAGTCTCCGGAGAGAAGAAAAATGTTGGATCAGGAGACAGATAAAGAGCAGAGGGAAAGAGAGACCGGGACACGACGATTGGAATGGAAAGAAAACCACCCACGACCGTTTTTGATCAAGAAAACCAAGGCGAACTGATTTGAAAAAACAAAAACAAAAATCAATTTATTTTTCGCTTTTAACACGACGGGTCGAACCTCTGTCCGAACCGAAAGGCTCGGGATTCTTGAGGGGCCCGTGCTGGAAATTTACCGAAAATATTCGGCACGGATTCCATCAAATAATAAATCATTTGTTAACAATACCAATAAAGGCAATCCCTGAAGATCTGCCGCATGTTTGGATTTGGTCAGTAGCAAAATCTCTTTTGTCAAACCTACAATAAATAGGAAGATTTGGTTGGTTAAAAATGTCTATATAACACAACTATGTAAAGACTAATTGACGTAATACAACTTGTCTTTTATCAATTGTTTCCTCATATATCATCTTCTCTTTCATGGTATCGGAGCTACTTGCTCAAGCATATCGATCCTGAGCTGTATCAAATTCAGATATCTATTCTTCGCAATCTCAATTGGAGTATAAACAATTGAGCCTGTTTTTTCTTTGACAAGAACGATTGAAGTGTAATCAATCTGGTTCTTGTAGCGTAATCAATCTGCTTTTATCAACAAAGCCATCCTTATCATCAAAAATGGCAGCAACCACATCAACCGGAATTTCATACCCCAATCTATCTCAAATAGTTTCAGTCAAGTTGGATTCAAACAATTACCTGTCATGGATGTCGCAAATTGTTCCAGCCTTGAAGAGTTACGACCTCATGTCGATTGCTGATGGCACACTGCCATGTCCACCCCCGACGCTACAAACACCTGCTGAAACAAAGGATACACAGATCCTTGTCCCAAACCCAACCAATCTGGAATTCAATGATTGGTGCAGAAAAGATCAGCTTGTCCTAGCCCTGATCAACAGCTCACTTTCTGCCGAGATCCTGCCGGAAACGTATGGATTGACGAATGCATCTGCAGTATGGAACAAATTGTCTCGCAGATTTTCCCCAAAGAATGCCTCTCGTGTCTTGAATTTGAAGAGAAAGCTTCAAAATCTGAAGCAAGGCAGTCAATCCTGCACAATTTTTCTGCAATCTACGAAACTGCTCCGGGCCGAATTATCCGCTGCCGAACAGACTGTCTCCGACGACGACCTAATCGACTACATCGCTGGAGGATTGTCACCTGCTTTCCAAATGTTCGTCCCCCACATCTCATTTGCCCAGCCCCTTGCAACTCTGTCCATGGAGGATTTCGAAGGTGAACTCCTCACGTATGAATCTCTTATCGCAGCTAACACCCTACCAGAGTTCGATGCAGTTGCACTTTGGTCGACAGATGACACCCTTGAGCGCGGAGACCCATGCTTCCTCGAGCAGAATCACGGCCAATTTTGTGGAAATTGGGGCCGATTTGCACCTGGCGGAAGATATGGCGGAAGAAATTTCGGTCGTGGGCGTTCTGGTTTTGGTCAGCGACAGCATGAATTTTCCGAACACCATGACTTTCGTCGGTTTTCTGGGCAGAGCAACTTTCTCGGCTCGGGAATGAGATCCAGTACAGGTGCAACGCAAACTAGCAGACGTACTTCAATTGGGCAGGTTAATGGATTTGGGCCGCAACAAGTTAGCTCAGGAGGCGGCCCAACACAATTTTATTCACCCCACCAGATTTTTGATGGCCCAATCAGAAGCAACGGCCCGGGACGAGGACAGCCCAATAGTGAAATGAGCCCAGCCGACCCGCATGCGTGCCAAATATGTGGAGGAGCTAGCCACACCGCACTAGATTGCTTCAATCGCATGGACTACACATTTCAGGGGCGCCACCCTCCTGCTGAACTCATGGCTATGGCAGCTCAGTCCAATGCCGCTCTTGTTAATGGGTTATGGTTCGCTGATTCCGGGGCTAATAACCATATTACTAATGATTTGGCCAATCTCTCATTGCAGGAATCCTATACTGGAAGGACTGAGGTCGCTGTAGGTAATGGGGAATCTCTTAAAATTCAACACACTGGTTCATTGACTTGCTCCACCCCGTCTGGTCCCCTTGTTCTTTCAAATGTTCTTCACTGTCCCAATGCCTTTGCCAAATTACTTTCGGTTTATAATTTTTGTTGGGATAACAACTGTTTCTTTGTCTTGACTAAATATGGGTATCAGGTGAAGGACAACAAAACGGGGAGGACACTCCTACAGGGGCCTAGTGTCAATGGGTTGTATCCAGTAGACCTGTCGAACACCACAAATCTTAAATGTGCA
>JAOYMZ010025321.1:0-17558 GCA_025802335.1 Pinguicula primuliflora | reverse complement strand
TTCGGAGTTTGTCCCGTGGACGTAGCCCAAAATTGAGGGTGAACCACGTTAAATTCTCGGTGTCCATTTATTTTCTGTACCTGTCCGATTCCTCTATTATTATATTTATCCGCTGCACCCAACACAGACGTCGATAATCGCGTCGGAATTTTGTCATGGGGATGGGATGAAGAGGATGAATCTTTGATTTTTTGGGTGTTGGACTATTATCCTTTTAGGATAACTGGAGGCAGCGGCCGTGGCGGCTTTTGCAAGGGTTGTCTGTTCGTCCATGGCCGGAATTTTGATCAGAAAAACAGTTTCAATTGGGTAGATGATGTTGCAAGATCTACCTGCTCCGATACATATTGGAAGAGAGATTTTTAGAAATATTCTTTTGCATACATGCAAGGTATCCTACCGGCCGGCAGCTAGTAGACTAATCCCCATCCCGGATGAGCACACTAAGTGGTAAAGGACTAGCCAAATGTTTTTCTCCATTCACATGAGTGGGAATCGAATTCTCAAGCTCATACTAAAGGGATGAGGTGCATTGGAGAAATATTCTTGTAAACCTAAGCATAGGTTGTGTGACTACAGCTAATCGGTGTGGGGTGGACTAGTTAGGAAAAAACATGGAGGGGTTATTTCTGCTTTCACCAGTACCTCGATGATACAAGCAGAGATAGGTGCAATCCTCAAAAGAATAATGCTTTACATCAAGCAGAGACTATTTAGTCTCCAGGATAGTGTCCATAACAGGCTCATCCATCATCACTTACAAAAATGTAAGATATACAAACATATTAAGAAATGAGTGAACAAATGAATGAATGCTGATTGATCTAAAGAAATGTGTGATTTCCATGTGTCGACCTTGCACTCTGAGGATATACAAATGGATCGCCAAAAGGATTATTGAACTGCTGCTGAGGAGGATACTGAGATGTATAATGCGTGTAACTCGAGGATGACCCCATCATCAAGTTATGTTGTACCTGAGCTTGCTGTTGCTCTTGGTGTTGCTGCATCATCCTCATGTTCAGCTGCTGCTGTTGTTGATGTTGCTGCATCATCATCGTCATATTTTGCTGCGAATGATGCATCATCATTGCGGGATGATGTTGATGATGGTGCATTGGCATCTGTTGCTGGTGTGGAATCATGGCCGTTTGCTGTATATAGGATGACATGGTGAATGGGTCGTCTCGTTGGTAGAATAGATCCTGTTGCGCCGTTTCATACCCATACCTCGTGCTGTATCCAGCGCTATGAAGTTGGAGTTGTCTTCGGGCTACATCATCTTCATACAAACTATCTAGGAAGGACTTGTCAAAACCACCAGCCTGATACAAATTACAAGTCAGGAGGAACAGATCAATGCTTCTACAAACCTAAATTCCCTCAGCGACATCAGTCTCTCACATATTGCTTATCAAGTGTGGCTTACTTCCCTACCGTGGTTTGCAGCCTATTGCGGTAGGACGTTGGGTTTACCTACCTCGGTAGGGTTCCCTACGTTATAAAAAAAATGCTTCTACATAGAAGATGAAAAGGTGTAATGTATGTTCGTGTAAGATTGATATTCACTATGTCATGGATTTGTATGATTACATGCATAGACCCATAAGAATAACATACCATTTTGTTTTCTGGTATTTTATGCTGTTTACTTGAGCTGCTTGGGGCTGTCACTAGTGCCAACTCCCATCCACAAGTCTTCCCGGTCTCACTTGATGGATAGCTATCATCCATTGGACTGTTGCCTGCACAAGAATGGTTTAGTAACTCCGGGTCATAGGCTGTGATTAGCAACAAATGATACTTATAAATGTAGCATGTGTTACAAAAACAGATTTGACCCTTCTCAGCGCGTGTTGGTCAACTTAAAGCGGGATATGTAGTCTACTCTCATTAAAACATTCCTATTTAAGTTGGTTGATATTTATTAGTAAAATTCATGTCGGAGATTTCAACAATGTGCACTCAAAAGTTCGGGACGTGTACCAACCGGGTTGAACAATTGCAAGGGCCAACGAGTTGCTTTCTTCAATCCGATGGGGATTCGGGCTCGGTTCGTCCAAACACTACAAAATGCATGATATAGATGAAAATAATATCACCCAAGAGAAGAAAACTCAAATCATCAGACAGGCTAATATGGCAACAGGACATACAAGAAGATCAACAGGATGGTGATGAGTAACAAGAACTTGTGATGATTTAGCTTCACTGTTTTTATTGGCCTTAGGTGCTTCTTTAAGCACAGAAGCAGGTTCCTCAGTGACCATTTTTCTTTCATCTACAACTTCCTTGACTTGCTTATGTTTTCGTGGCCCTTGTTCCATGTCTCTATTCTCCTACATATGGATGAAAATAGCACGAGATCAACAGACAAGAGCCGCAACCACAACAACAGCAACAAAAATTAGAGTGATGCTACATTTACCCACTCGTTTTGTACTTAATTAAGTACACAAGTCAAAACGGCGTCATTTTGACTTGTGTATAAGTACACAAGTAATGAGTACGTTTAGCATTTCTCCACGAATTAACAATAAAATACCACAACACAGTTGATTCCTTCACCTGTCTCGATAGGGAACCGGTCTGAGGTGCTTCTTTTATGTATTCCTCCATAGTTGCAAGAAATGAAGGAGGAGGCTGGGGATGTAACAAAGTTGAATCAGATGGAATAAATAGAACAAACCTTACTCAACAGATAACATAATCAGCTAATAAGATATGAACCTGTCTCAGGGTAGGGAACTGAAAAGTCTGAGCAAGCTCCAATGTTCTACAGAAGCCATAAAAATCAGCTAGATGATCTGCCTACAGAAGTCATAGCAAATCAGTTCTGACATGCAAAGTTATAACCATCTGCATGAAATTCATAGCAAGAAATTAGGATACACAACCTGCAGTGCTGCTCTTTTGTAGATATCAAGTGCTTTCCCTGCATCATGCTTTGGCATTTCAAAAAACTGACAAGGAAAAAGAAGAAGAAGAAGAAGATTAAGCAACAAAGAAAGGAGATGTACTTAAAGGTGCGATTTCTATCATACCATATCGACGAGATTAATGATCCCATCATTGATGGCACAGTATACTTTAAAACTCTCCTTTACAACCTGTTCCGAACAAGAGAGGAAGTTTTTCATACACTTCTTCATCCATACTGGCAAAATCTAGTGGTCCACAACAAGAATGAAACACAAGTTGTTTACTACTCTTCAAGAGGGTTTATCTGCTTACTAGAGCAAAGGCATATTGGACAAGGAAGTTCCCACCGGCTGCCCCTTCAGGCTGCAAGGTTGTGGACAGTTCAGATATCTATGCCATTCACGATCAGTATTCGAGAAAGCATTATTCGAGAAAGTATTATGCGGTCCCTACTCGCTTAGGCTGGGTTCCAGCAGAGCGTACGGCGACCGCCTAGTGCCTAAACGGCGCCTAGGCGAGCTAGACGACTGCCTTCTCGAACAGAATTCACAACATGTAACTAAATCGAGGGTTTGACAACCAATTACATCTGCTGAACTTTATATTACCTGACAACATATAAGCCGATAGAGGAGCTGTTGATATGCTGGCAGCTGCTCTAGCAGTTCTTTAGAATTCAACTTTGAAGTCCCACTATCCCCCTATTTGGATAATAAAAACTGCTCTCAGTTCATTCATTGAAAGGAAAATAAAATGAAAGTACAATCTAAGACAAATGACCCTAGTTTCTCCACCAGCAGCTGGCTTTGATGCTCTATCCGAATCCATATCATAGTTCAAGCACCTCAGACACTCAATCCTTTCTTCTAGAAAGTGCGCATATGTACGGACCCAAGCAGAACAATCCCAAGCTGCATTAAAGCTATGCAGATGTCAGAAAAATCCTATCCTGTCCTACTTAAAATCAAGGATCACTCACTGTAAACCTTATAACACAAAGAGGATCACTCAAAGTACTTGTTATGATCTTCTTACCTAGAGGGCTTGAATCATCTTTGAAATTGGATATTTGGAACACATGTGCTCTCCCGCAGATGCGCATTAAGTCTTGTCTAAAGGCAGGATCGCCTTCTCTTAATATCCGGTGAAAGACAATCAAAGTCTTTATTGCAACCTATTAACAAACAAAACTTAGATTCAATATCATGGTTTTCCACTGCTTCGATCAAACCCAAGTAGCTCAACTGGTGAGCTGGGTACCTTCTAATGTGGAGGTACAGGGTTCGATACCTTTGATTATCACAAAAAAAAAAGTTATCCACTGCTTCTCCATACAGTTGCTAGCAACTGTATGTGTGTTTTAGCCAATAGTGAAGCATAAATTGTTGAATCATTTTAGAGAATAAGGTGGACTTTACTATCCAGCTGCGAGTCTTTGTCAGTCTTTTGGACAGTGCATGAATGCAGTAGCCAACATCAGCTCTTGGGCATGATATAGAAATCGCTGTACATATTTCTGGCAAAATATGAACAACAAAAGAATAAGAATTTTGAAAGAAAAAATACAGAGAGCCAAGGGATAACAATGCACATGATTTGAACAATCAAAGGCCCATCCTTTAGACAAGAGTGCGATGTATCTACACCGAAAAGAAAAGACTATAACATGGATCATTGGCAGAATAATCCAACACTCTTTTTTTTTCTCATCCGTTGAAAGTCATTACCTATCAAACAGACATTCTTAGCAAAACTGAGGCACCATTATAATCAATCACTGGGTATGTATTAAACGTTTTCGAGAAAGCGCTAGGCGGACTTTAAATGACCGCTATCTAGACTGGCTTATATGCGGCCTAAATGGAATTCCAACAAGGCGGAAGGTTACATCCTAGTGGCTAGGCGGAACCTAAGCGGCCTAGACGACCGCCTTCTCGAACAGATTAGACGTAGATGAATGTACAAAGAGTGGTCTCACTTCTGATATGCCGTTCCTTGGGAGGTCGTTCGACATGGTTGGTGGCCTTGACAATTGCAATATCCAATCCCTGTAATCAAATCAATAAAACCAAATGAAAACACTCAATAATATTCATAACAAAAGCCTCAACAACCTACAAACTTTGTTCCAAATTCCAAACGTACAAAAGGACCAATGCAATGCAATGCAACGAACCTTGAAACTGCTATTGACCTTTGCTAGGCCAACCTTTGTGGAGTCCTTCAGAGCCCCATATGCCTTTCGGAAGCTTTCCATTCGGAAAAATTATACCATGCAAGTTTTAATGGACGATCAAGGAATCCAAATAAGAGATTCCAAGAGAGAGAGAGAGAAGATGGTGTAAAAGGTTTTCTTATTCCTCTCCTGTACTCTTGGATGGTGGAAATATTCAAGACGACAGACAGAAATAGCATAACAACAAGGATTTCAGTCTGTTTTCTTATTTTCTCTATGTTCTCTTTTATCTCACAATAAACATAAATCTGAAACAAAAAGGGTACGTGTTTTTTTTTTTTTTGGTAGGTAAACAAAAAGGGTACGTGTAATCTGAATAGCGACTTGGTTTGGACATCAGAAAATCGGACACCACTCCCAATACCGCATGGCTTATATCATTTCTCGCACAGATCAATTCACTCATAAGTAAGATCACGTGACATAAACCGATTTCTGATTTTTGACCCGCCGCAGCAATTCCATCTTCTCCAATCAACCGAGGTCGCCAAATTTGTGACTTCATCTCTTCCACAAAAACAACCGAGCTCGGACGTGACTTTGTCTCCAAATATCGGAGACCCATTTTTCTCGGGCCTGTCGTCGTTTTTGTTGTCGAAGACCCATAATTCCGCAGAGTTTTTGTGTGAAATTAGATGTCTGTGTTGTCATGAAATTCAAGTTGCATGGTCGGGTGATGAAAAAAAGCGTTTGTCTTGCTTTGTAAACTGCAGTCGTTTCTGTCTTGCTTTGTAAACTGCAATCATATGTGTGAGATTTATTGCTGGAAGGAGATGAATGGCTGCAGTTTTTGGCTTCGGATTAATGCTGTATTGATGCAATTTTTTAGCTTCATATTGATGCAATTTTTTAGCTTCGATAACATGACAGACCATTTCCCCAACACCACCTGTAAATATGAATGGTGCATCGACAACTACCCTACACCTGCATAGAAATCTGTATGCATACTTCCAACAATTACAATTTTTCGTGCATACTTTGGGTTCCACACTCAATGGTTGGAATGAGATAAAAGTTGTTGGAAAAATGCTTTGTAAAAGTTTTTTTTTTTTTTTTTTGGGTAGTTAAGGGATTCCATTCTATTCCAAGTAAAATATTTATAAAATACAAATAAAGCCCCAAAAGTGGGCAAACTAAAAAACTTTAACAAACATAACTGGGTCAATCCATTAGATTGGCCCAGCCCGCGACCTTTTAATTACTGGGCCAATCGGCCCAGTTCTGAAAGACAAGTGATGGGCCAACCATTAGGGTTGGCCCAAGCAGGAACCGCCGCATTGAGAGACAGACAGGTGAAACAGGCGAGCAGGAGAGACAAGCAAATAGGCAGTATAGCACGGCAGGAGAAACAGGGGGCCGTGACCTCCATGCGTCAGCAAGCAAGAACCAGAGCCGACGAGCAGGTGCAGTACGGCGCAGGAGGGACAGACGAGCAGGGATGCAACAGAGCAGGAGAGGGCCGAGCCGAATAGGAAACGATGGCCGGAGCACAACAGAAACAATGACCGGAGCAGAGCAGAGCACGCGTAGACCGGAAGACGGCCAGAGCAGGAGCAGTATGCACAGGAACCGGGCTGGAGCAGAGCACGAGTAGGGAGACTTTCCGTAACAGGAGCAGGGAGACTTTCCGGAGTGAGCAGAGCCATAGCAGAGCAGAGCCAACGCAGAGCAGAGCACGAACCACGAGCAGTACAGCAGAAATCCGACGAGCAGAGCAGGAAAGAGGGACGAGCAGGAAAGCCGACGAATAGAGTGCAAGCTGAGCAAGGCAGGAGGCAGCCAGAGCACGAACAAAAGCAGAACCGAGCAGGAGGGCCGAACACAAGCCTGAGTAGGACCGAGCAGAGCACAAGCCAGAGCACCAGCAGAACAAACGGTATGGTCGGCGGTGGCTCTATCACAGGGAAGTTAAGCTTTCAAATTTCAAAATTCAAATTTGAGAGAGAAAGATAGAAGGTAGAGGTTTTCTCTCATCTCTCCTCTCTCCTCTCTAATAGGAAAGGTTCTCTATCCTCTCTCAAGGAGGAGGAGAGAAGCTTGTAAAAGGCTAAAATGTGAAAGGAAGAATTCTTCTTTGTCCATTACCGATCGTAGAAGAAAGAGTTGATGGGATTATATACTTTTATCCGTAAGGGAATTATAAAGTATTGTTAGGAAATGGGTCATGCCATCGCGCACCGCTGCCCCCCGGCCTGGTCCGGTCGCGCATGTGTGTACGTGCACTTGGCTTAGGCTTACCTCCAAAGCCTAATATTATTTTTGGCCCAAAAAGATATTAATCCATTTGATTTTATTATATTTAGACAATTCCTTCTACACTAAGAAGATAAGAGATATATTTGTAGATATGTATAAAATATGTTTACGCGTTTTCTTAAACATGAATAAACATCATTATGATTTTCCGGAACCTTTGAGATCGTTTCTGTTCGAGTCACAGTACGACTCGATCTCCTAAGCGACGTGTGTGATCGTGTTATAGTGGGAGACAGACTCTTGTGATTTCAACTATAAATACACTTTAAAGGGACACTCGAAAATCATCTTTTGCAATTAACAATTCACTCATATAATTCTCTCTTCTCCGGAGTTCCGTTCGAGCAAGAATTCATCAAGGTGTTTTCCTCCAACCTCTCCTCACGAAGTGCTCGTGTGCAAGAGGTAGTTGTGTTAACCTTCAGGAGCAACCGGCGTTCTACGATTAGCACTACGATCGTGCCGAAATCGCTTTCAAGACATTGTGCGCGTCCACGAAACAGCTTGAACAAGGGAAATCAATAAGTTCTCATTCCGATAATTTGCACATATTTACCAACAAAAATAACGTCCAAAGAAGAGGATCACAGGACAATAAAATATCCATTTGTCCAGGGGAGAAATGACAATCTTCAGCAATGAATTCTTACGAGCTCAAAAACGAAACATTTTCTTGTTAATATGATCATACCATCCAGCCACCTCAACTGTTCTATACTATCATCCAACTCCAACGGAAAAACGATAATCAATATGATTGATAATACACAGAAACTATACAAAACCTGGTTAACACACAGAGTAGCTGCTTGTATTGTCTTTCAAACCGGTATAACATCCATCTTCGAAGAGTCTTCACATCTCAAAATGATGCCTTCGAGACTAGCAGGAAGAATGCATTTTCTCCACTGGAAGCCGGTAGAGAAAGGTTCAGTTGGGGGAACAATCATTAGGACATTTTCATTCCGTTGCACCACACCCATAACGCTCACAGTGCTACCTTCTTTGATGTACCTAAACAAAGATTGGAAAGATACAAAATGAGGGTGAGGCCATTCTTTGCAAATATTGCATTGAGTAAAACCACAAGGAAAATGAAACTGAGTGTAGCTTCAAATGAGGCGAAATTAGATAGTTGGGTTCAACTGGAACCAAATCCAACTACAACAAGAGAAATAAATCGCGAGGCAGACAAAATAGCATTGGTTATAGGTTCGATCAATTGGGACCAGTGTTCGAGAAAGCGTTGCCCGCATAAGCGCTCCTAAACGGGTGGTTAGGCGGCATTCGATCAAGTTGTCACAAAATAATATTCATTTGTTCTGCGTCCTGTCACATTGGTTCCCCTATTTGTTAGAACAGTAGATGAAATGCCATAACCAACTTCTTACCCTTCTTTGAGTCGCATAACACGGTCATCACTTGAAATTTTTCGCTGTCCTAACCAACTTATAAATTCTGGAGACATGTCCCTATTTGAAGGATTGATGTCAACAACAACGGATTCCTCAACATAAGGAGTCACCCTCGCACCATAACCGGTTTTGACCAATGCTCTCAGCCCAGACTGGAAGTCGGAAATATAGAAGTCAACAACGTGCCTCTGCAATCATGAAGAACATGAATTTGGTGCATTTGAGCAGTCATTGCGAGTTAAAAAATAACATTTCAATCACCCGGAGTCATGAGATAATAAACTCTCCCCACCTCTAACGTCCGAAGGCCCCAAGTTAACCGACGGTGTGTGGGATTTGCTGCCTTTGAATCCCATCCACGATACTCATACAAACTCGTGGATGTATAAACACATCGAGGAACATTTTGGAATGAAGATTCAAGCGGAACATTTCCACAGGTGACAACCTTCAAAAAGGAGAACCAATGTCTAATTAAACAGGAGTAAGATTTAGTATTCTATCAGTCTCCAATCAACATAGAGAACAGCTTACGTATCTGATTCAATAAAGATATGTTGACATATCAATATACAAAAATTAATCCAAAAAACTTACCCCAGATACTTTGACGAACTGACCATCTTTTGCTGCTCGTAATTCAGTATCAGGATAGCTTGCTATAAAACCAGATATAGGTTTTCTTCCCCAATAACTATTCCAGGTAAATACAGCTACCACTGCTGCAAAAAGAATAATGACGACAACAAGAAGAATGGGATTGTGAACCGCTCCAAGGATGAAACCACCAGCAATAAAACCCATAAGAAAGAGAAGAATGATAAGCCAAAAAATCAACTTCGGGAAACTCTTGCGGAATGAATACTCATCATCCTGGGTAAGGTGGGTCACAGCCTGGTTGTTTAATATGGAAGCATTATGAATCTTCATCGAGCCTTTCGACTCCAACGGTCCGGATGCTTTCCGAGGTGCCCCTGATGAATTCAAAGGTCCAGAAGTAATAGGCCCAGAAGTTATAAGCCCAGTAGTAGGAAGAACAGGAGGAAGAGGGCCAGAATTTTGGCGAGAAGCAACTCCTGCTCCCTGAGGACCAGAAGACTTTTTCAATGGTTCACCATGTTTGTTAAGTGGACCAGAATGAGTCTTCTTGATAGAAACAGATCCAGGAATACCACCTGATGAAGAGGAACCACGACCGACCGTATTTAGTTGTCCCGAATGGGCAGCAGTTCCACCAAAAGAACCCGTCCTTGATGGAGCATTGTTTATGGGACCTGACTTCCGCGACCTGGAAACATTACCATCCATAGGAATATCAAACATCTTACCAAGTTCTCCAGATTTTTTTATATCACCGCCAGTGTAAGGCATGGCAACTGAGCTCATGATTGGAGTTTTCTCTTTCGCCTGCTCGGGCCGGCCAGACACATATAGGCCATTGCTCAACTGATGGGAGGGAAATCGAGAACCCATATCTCCGACTCGATTCTTCAAAGATGACAAGATACTGGGCTGATACGCAAATGGATCAGAACACGCTATAAGTTGAACACTCCAATTATGTACTCAGAAGATGAATGTGGCTGCCTCTGTCACTGCTTGTCATCCCTAGAAGACAACATAAACAAGCATTAAAATGGAAAAACGTGTTCCTCTTATGAATCCATTATAACTGTTAAAGCATCTTTACGGAAAAGGTCGGAAACAGGTAAGTCCTAACTGGAAAAAAATTTAAACATTCTATGGCTTGCCAACTCCTAAGGGTCAATCAATCCCAATTCCCATATAGTAGTAGTAACTAACTTACCAAAAACAAAGTTGTAGTAACTTCTTTATGAAATAGACGTACATAATAGTTAATACCCTTTATAGAAATACGATATGATGCAAATGCCTCGCATGAATGCATTGAAGAAATATTATTTTAACATTTTAAGTAACTAGTCCAAAATATGTCAATTGCAATGCAATAACACGGAAACAACTGATCCTATCACTACAATCAGAGGTGGAGTGGAGTGGAGTGGAGGTAAGGGGGGCTCTGGAGGCCATGGTTCCCCCTTGATTTTCTAAAAAAAGAAGAAAATTTATGAGTATTTGAAGAAAAAAGAAAGTATATGCTTTTTACCTTAAAAACAAATATGCAATATTGTTTTTGTCTACCCACCCAAATTTTTCTGGCCCCTCGATGTTCCATTTCTGGCACTACAATTTGGGTAGGAAACTTAAATTCAGGTTAACAAAGCCATAATGTACTGAACCATAGGGAACTGAACTGTAGGAGCTCCGAAACCACTATCTACCTCAAATCCACAATAAAAGCATCTTAAAACCAAAAAGAAAGCTAATAAAGAGAACCCCCACCTCCGTTCCCCGCCAAGATTCAGTTAGATGACAGAGATCACAAACCCAGACAAGTAATAGCCCCGAACCCGGATTAAAGCAAAAAGGTAGATAAACAAACCTGCATTACAGCGTGGAATGAGTAACCCACGTAAGAGAAGCATGAGATTTCAATGCTTGGATAGGCAGTGGGCCAAAACATACGGAAGAAAAGTAAGGAATCTGTGAGATGTGTTTGCTTATGAACTTTAGCAAAGTGAATCCACGTACGAACGACTTCGTTTTGGTTGGATGGGTAGTAAAAGGCTCCAAACTTCCAATCATTTCACACACATTGCGGAAGATGGAAAATTGATAGGCAATTTCAACTGCATTTTCAACATTTTAAAGCATGAGAACTTCATGACGAGCAAAGCATGAGAACACAGAAATCAGTATCTCGTTACCCACATGTCCCAAATTCTAGCACCGTCCTCATGAGAAGCCCACTCAGAAAAAAAATAAAGAGAAGGGAAAACAGTTGTTGGATTTCATCACCTTAAGAGAGCAGCACAAGACCTCATTGTAATGAAGCGAAATAAAGAAGCAAGAAGTGAGCTATTACAGCTTGAACTAATATTGTTCGTTAAGTAACTACCACCACAACATAAAAAAATTATTTAAAAAAACTACTACTGTTATTTGTTTTCCAGCCTCCTTGGGGATTTTAATTTTTTTAAAAATAAAAATAAAAAAATAAAAATAAAAATAAAGAAAAAAACTAGCACCCACAGACACCACCCCAATCCAACGCAGCCCAATCCAAAATGGCAATGAGGAGAGAGATAAACCAAACAACAAAATAAAATGAAGATAAGTAGAGGCCAAAAACACAAATGTAAACCATGTTGATCAAAGTAAATAAATAAAACTGTCCAACCCAAACCAGCCTATCACATTTCACCCCACCCAATCATATCCGAAAGTCAAACACTCAATATACCCTCAATTTAATTCCAATGACGGGAAAAAATTAAAATACATATATCTGCATTAAAATCAAATTGAACAACAATGGTGTTCGTGGACAAAGAAAAAAAACTGTACACATTTGATAATATTGTTTTAATATGAAATACGTTACTGAATTTTTTTTAAAACTGTCTTTTTTGAACTTTTCCGGTAGTTTAACCCTCTTTCAGTATACAAATTACTTCACATCACCTCTACAAAAAAACGTAGTATTTCCATGCAAGTAATTAAGTATATTAAATTGCTTTTACTATCATTGACTACTTTATCTATAATATGGTCTGCCTTATTTATTACGAAGCATACCATAATTATTGATAATATCTCTCGGACTATAATAAGGATATTTACTAATTAGGAAACTTAACAAAAAAAAAACAATGAAATTTACACGATCACAGGCTTTACGGTACAAGATAAATCATTCTAAATGGTATTAGTCAAATTAATAAAATTATAAAAAGTTTAAACACGGGAAACAACTAAGTTGAAATAGATATAGAAATTAATCATTTGCATTTATTACTTTAAACCCAGCAAATTAAATGTGTTTTCGAGAAAAAGTTTATGTTAAATGTTATTAGTCAAATTAATAAAATAAAATTTTAAAAATGGATGCTTCTGACAATAGGATTAAGGGAATTTTAAGACTTACAGATAATTGGTCTGTTGATCCTTAACGCTTGATGAGCAAAGTTGAAAGCATGGAGATCAGGCGATTTGAATCAAGCTCAACCAGGGTAACTGAGGAAACAAGCAAATGTAAGAATTTCGAAGTTAGCCCATAAAATGAGAACCTATAGCAATTCCTGTGAAGCTAAACAAAATCATACTAAGAATCCGAAGATGTAATAGCTCGAGTCTCACCGTTTCACTTCCATTTCCAGATCCAGATCTCGGCAGAATAAACCAGAGGACAAATGTACTATCCAAGATCTACCTCAGATCTGCTAAAATGTAGGTTTCGGATCTGAAGAATAACAGATTACAAGATCCAGTTGAGACTTGAGAGAGAAGGGACTGAGAAACTAGGTAGAAAATTCAACAGAGAGATCCCCCATTTGCGTCAGAGAACGAAGCTTTGCTATTTGTATGACAATCACAAAATCCTGACCCTCCTTCATTTTAAAGTCTCGATCTCAACAGCACTTGCTTCTCTATCATTTATCTATCGTCAATTTAACGGCTGGATGATCGCCACATATATAACAGCTAATATGTTTCTTACGAAAAAAAGTAACTGCAAAGAAACAAAAAAGACAATAAACCGGGCGGTGGAAGCATATTTTACTTTTTTTGTGGGATTTGTGACGACAAAATTTTGAAAATTACCTAATCTATTATTGTGAAACCAAATCATGGAGGGCAATTTTACCCCTCCCGCAGGTAGACACGGACCCGGCCCTATGTGGGATGGGTCTACACTGACCCAATCTATGTGAGCCAAGTCCAAGTCCAACCAATTTCGTTATTGGTGCTGGTAATGTTTGGGTCTGATCGTTTGCCTCGCATTCGTTGTATTTATCTTAATAATGGTATAAAGTTTATATTATCAAAATCATTTTTTATAATTTTATAGTTCAGCCCTTTTGACACAATAAAAAATATCACGCCACTTCGAATATGTCTTGAGCACCCAACCACGAAATTTGGGCGGCCAAGGTGGGCCCCTAATAATCACATCCTCATTTTCACCCCCTTGGTTTGTATAGAACTTTTTTTATTATTTTTTTTTTATTATGTACAAGAACACCATCACATACCATTAGTTCAAATGATGCTTATGGTCATTCAATCAACTTCTGTCACCTTTAATTCTTGTATTTCTTGTCCTTATTTTTTCTTGTGGTATAAATTTTTCCCAAGTATAGTATATGGTATCAAACTTTTGTCACGGAATCCAACAAATTAAGGATGGCGGGTACCTCACACGATGATACGCGAGGTTCAAACCTCCATCCTCAAGTTGTTGTCCACGAAGATATTTTTGCTATTACTCGATCACACCTATGATACGACAAGACATCCACAATGCTTTCAAAGGGCACTAGGCATTCATCGCCAATTATACACAGCACGAACTTTTAACACACACAAGTTCGTGCTGTGTCACGGGGGGCCCACACGTACCAACATGGGTGTGTATGTGGGACCCTCATTGTGTGAGGGTGCACACACAAAATTCGTGCTGTGTATCAGCACTTGGCATTCATATGATGTTTAAATCCAAATCCTTAGAATACACGTCTTCATAGGCCTATGATTTTTTTATAATTTAGTGGTCGTATTCCAAAATTAAAAGCCCATGTACAACACTACCTTGTCACATAACAATATCTATGCAAGTCTGGGGTAAAATTAGACTACTCTAAACGTATGGTAACATATTATGCCTAGCTGTGCTTATGGATTTATACAATCAAACCGGAAATCAAATAATGTAGACAAAGGGTGAAACCAATCTCTGATTGTTGCTCTTGCTGATGTTACGCTGTTAGCTTGAATACATGACCATGTGGCAGTTTTGAGAGCCAAAGGACTTGAGCATGTATTTTTTTAATTTTGGTTTTATTAATTTCAAAAGCAATCATACAAACTAGCTCTAAAAGTGAGTGTAACCAAGAAACGTACAATCACAACACAAAATGGGAAATCCTCTGATAATGTCTAGTCTGAGCAGCTAGGCTCCCCAGATCTGGGTGGTGCTCTATGATATTCTTCTCTGTAATATTAGATATTGCGCAGGCTTCTACGGGGGTGAAGTTTAAAAGGCGTGATTTCTTCTTCTTGTTTTCATCATTCTTCGCTGCTTTTTTCTCTGCCTTCTTTATGGTCTTGAGGACCGTTGGTGGGATTACATTCTGTCGCTGCTTATACGCAACTATTTAAGGTGTGATGATCTAAAATCCTTCCATGATCTATCAGTATCTGAGACTGAATATAAAACTTTTCATTCCAGTGGCTTCACATTATATATCTTCTCTGGGTCAGAATCTTGAGAGGGAATATAATATTGATTGTTCCAACTACCCAAGAGTGTGTATGGTATGGCTGAGAAATCTAACTGCCAATGCATGAGTCCTTACTCTTGGAACGTCTGGGGATCGGATCCAACCTCAACTCTATCCGCCCAACTCCTTTTTTATTTTACTGTATGTTCAGATTTTTTTTGATAGGTAATGTCGTTAGCGTTGTGAAATCTGTAGTTATGGCAATTTTTATATGAAAATATGCACATACCCTACCACAACCGGGGAGGATGTGCAGCTTTCCAAGACTAGTTGTTGTTGTTCTGTATCAACAGCTATTTATAGCTGATCTATAGCGGCGGCCTTAGGAGAAACAAAATAGTTTATGCCTGATGCATAGTCGCTGGATCAAAGACTTCAGTATTAATGGCAACTCTCAAAACTGCAGCAATATCAATGCAACAGAGTTTTCTGCAGCTGATTCAGTGTAGCTAAGTTCTCGGGATGTGTCTGTTGCTTGTGACTATGTTTGCCGCAGCTCCTATTGTGCGCATTAAAGAAGCTTCCCACAGATCAGGTACGGCTTCCTCCTCATTCCCTGAACCAGCACATACGGCGATGACTACACAATCTGTCATGCCAAGATAACATAAGTCAAAGATGTCTTCTTCTAGTTGATCCAACATGATTCTTTCAGGTAGTTGCACAATCTTAGCATTCTGGTTCAGTTTATCAGCAACTTGGTAAAATTTTGTTGAGTCATGTTCGCCATCAACAGCCTTAGCCCCTTCAGCCAAATGCACATTATGTTCCTCATGCTAAGAGTTGTAGGGTAGGGATGACGAGTAATGTTTGTCTACACCTTTACCTTTCAAACCCACAGCAGCTATCTGAATCTTTTGTTTTCCAGCAACACTCCTCAAAGACGGCCATAACTCGATGTATTTGATGGATCCTATTTCTGTTGGGAATTTGCCCCATACCGCGATTGTAACAAGTCTAATTCACTAATATAAATAGAATTTTGGGCTACAATCAATAACCATAAGTTTATGGTTGCCCACCTTCCTAATTATATTAGCCCACACGCGCGCACCTGCGCACATGAGATCCAAGCCTAGAGAGAGGCTAGCCCGTGGGCAACCTGAGGCTCGAGAGTATTTTCGGAAAAGTTCGGAGTGAATTGGCCCAATGGGCTCATGTGAGGTTTGACCCAATTTGGGCATTATTTCAGGAGGTCTCGATGATTGTTTCCAAGGTCATCGCAATTGTTTCCGGGAAAATTTCGAGTATTGATCCTAGAATGGGAGTTGGCCCAATTGAGCATTATCCGTGTGTTAGTCCAAGTCCAGCAGGAAACCCAGTTGGACTTGAGGGGGAGTGTTGAACCCAATGTTCCATACCAATTGCAAGAAGTCAAATCCACTAATATAAATAGAAAAGTGGACTACAACCAATTACCATAGGCTTATGGTTTTAATGAGGGTTGCCCACCTTCTTAATTATATTAGCCCACACACGCGCACCTGTGCACATGAGGTCTGAGCCCAGATAGAGGCCGGGTCCATTTTCTAACATGGTATCGGAGCGGGCGATCTGAAGCCCGAGAGTATTTTCAGAAAAAAGTCTCGAGTATTGGCCCCATGGGTGGGTCCATGGAGGTTGGCCCAATTTGGGTATTGTTTCAGGAGGCCTCGATGATTGTTTCTGAGGTCCTCATAATTTAGGGTCAATTAAATTGGGTTAGAATCTAATATCATGGGCTCAAGGTTTTAATGAGGATAATCCACATTCCTACTAAAATTAGCCTCGTACGCGCACCCACATATACGAGACCCACTTATGTGAGCTCGATTTATTCAAAACCCATTATACCCACCTATGTGGGCGTGCGGCCTATTAAATCCACCTATGTGGGCGGGCCCTAGACTCGATTATTGGGCCTGGCCAAATTTTTTATGGTATCGGAGCAGGAACAATCCTGCATTTATACGGTGTGGGTGTTCTAGTCCGACAGGACTTGCTTATTCGAACTTGAGGGGGAGTGTTGAAACTGTCCCACACCGATTGTGGAAGTAAGAATAATGAGGTTTAAATAGAAATGTGAGTTAAAATCAAATCTCCTTGGGCTTAAGGTTTTTATGATGATAACCACATTCCTATCAACAGGGGCGAATCCAGAAAATCATAACAGGGGGTGCTCACCCGAAAATAAAAAATAGAGTTAACATAACATACGCAAGTAGTTGTAACAATGTACCTAATTTTAAATGTTGCATGTGCATGATATACAATGTTTGCTTCGTGATTTCTCAATTGGCGGTAGTTGAAATCTTCTAGTTGCCATTTTTTGAAACCGTTGCAAAATAACTTCATTGTCTATACTTGAGAAAATATCTCTCT